>DWME01003433.1:0-18344 GCA_018244795.1 Parelbella ahira ahira | reverse complement strand
TAATAAAAAGTTGCTTCGCGATTTTCATTTAACGACCAAAGAATTCATGTGTACACAGAGAAGCCTCGACGTTTAACAGACTCATAAATGTTTTTAACAATAGTATTTTAAATGAACAATATTTAATAGAAAAATCTTTATATATTGAACTCAAGTGTCAATCTAATGATTTCTAATGATTTATTGTTTATTAACACGGTTACAAAAATACACACTATTTAACACAATAATTTTATAAAACACAATTCCAAAAAGTCCATAGATTAATAATTAAAAATATAAGTTAATTACAGATACCTATATTAAAAAAGTAAGTTATACGTATATTTAAAAAATATACCTATATTAAAAAAGCAAATTATCGGACACGAGTCTTAGTTCTGTTTATCCAAAAAATCTTCATATTGTATCATGTGATGTAGGGTTTTCAAAAGTGTGAACGAAACCACATCAGCACAATATAGGAGTTTTAATTCCTTAGGCTTAGTACAGAATTAGAAACTGTAGTTTTATTTGTTTCAGATACAAAATGGCGACATCCGTGCTACAGCCAGAGGAATGCCGTAGGGAGCACGAACCCAGACCAGAAATACCGGACTCGCCCAGGCTGACCGACGATGAAAGGATGCAAATCCTGGAAGCTAAAGAGCGAGAGGCAGGCGACCTGCCACTGGAGTTGCGAGAACAAGCCAGACAGGACATCAGAGAAGAACCAGCGCTCCGCGAACAGGCGTTGGCACAAATGAGACATTTTATCGAAAAACATCCAGCAATACGGAAATGTCGTACGGGTAAGTAAATAGATTAGCTTAAGCAGAAATATTCATCTTTAACAATATTGGAGTTAAGAACACATTTTTCCCTAAAAAGTTTTTCGTAAATTGAATTGTAACCCCGAAATGGAATTTTGGAGAAATAATTTCTACGTTAAAATACTTCTAAAAATATAATCACACTTGCTTTGAGGAGTCTCAGGTTAAATTTTTATCGGGAAACATTGCCACTGGTTGAGCGCTCCATTGAAATAGTTTCGTTCGGGCAATTACATCTATTAGAAAAGGGTGTTAGGAGCTGTACGTCTGAACGTTGTCTGCAGAAATTAAATCGATTTGTATTTTTTTGTCCAAAGTCCACCCAAAGTACATAAATAAATAACAAGGAACGGAATATACTGACTAACTGTATCCAGTGCTTAAAAATACATTTAAAAATACTTATTGGTCGAGTGGTTGCAAACGCTACTACTGTATATAGACCTTTGTTCGATTTCCGGGTCGGATACCATTGACTTTTTTTAATTTCGATTTTCTAGTAGAAATTTCTCTATTAGAGGCTAGGAATCTAGATCTGTAGCTATTACCTATATGGCAATAGGCTCATCACCTATTACACGGTAGAACGTAAACGTAACTTGTGAGACATGTCAGTGTACTCGTCTACCTAGCCTTACGGGGATTACAGGAGTGTTGTTACGCATACAAACATAAACTGTGGTTCGTTGTAGGACCCGAGGTATCGTGATAGTCTCGTACAGTGTCTCTAAGGACCAACTTTCATACGTTAAGTAGCATGAACATTTATGTATGTGTGGGTTTGTTACAATATAACAATTACACACATTTAACGTAATACCAATGATAGTTTATAGTTTTCACTATTACATATCAATTATTCATATACATGCAAATTATATGTGTAAGAGGTAAGTATGCAGTGTAGTATAATGTTTAGTGTTTTTGTGTACTGTACCCCAAAACAGTGTTACCAGCTTGATCAAAGTGTGTTTTGACATAATATTTATTACATTGCATATTCCATTTACCACTGTGTATTTTTAAATAAAAGAGTTCGTTGAATTTTCTTATTTCATTGATTATTATTTAATATTTTAATTAATCCTCTAATTAGATTAGAATAGATTAGTTAATTTATTAGTATAGTTCATTTACTTGATCACCAGTAGCAAAATATATGTTAGAAAAAATCTTTAGTACGCAACCTCGGTTTCGAACCCAGGACTTCTCGATCAGCAATCGCGCTTGCAACCAATCGACCCAAGAGGCAGTCTAATGATTAATAATTATAATTAGAGTAATACAGTAATTCAATGCAGGATCTAAACGTACTTATATTTTTACGTATTATTCTCAGACACACCATTCCTCCTGCGTTTCCTGCGCACCAAGAAGTACTCTATCCCGCAGGCGTGCTCGATGCTGGAGCGGTACCTCACCATCAGGCAGATGTACCCCCACTGGTTCCAGAAGCTGGACCCGTTGGATCCAAAGATCGCGGCCGTGATCGACGCTGGGTACCTAGTACCGTTGCCGAAGAGGGATTCTGAAGGCAGAAGAGTCGTGTTGTCTTGCATGGGTAAGATTTATTGCATATTTTTGGTTTATGATATTGCTTTAGTCAATACACGCGCTTAAAATTTAATCTAACATACAGGCGTAAACATGTATGATGTATGTATAATAAAACTTTAAATGAGTTGTGATTGTACATGTGTATTTTTTAAAGATATCTACTTATTTAAATAAACATTACAATAAACAGACGTTAAGCAATCAATGATGTCAAACTTAAATTAAAACTCAATCAGATTTAGTTCCGAAATTTTGCAACGACCCAGACCCGTAAGATCGTTTAAAAATCTCCGTCTCAAACTTATACGCAGAGTTAATCTCAACTTAAGTCGATCACACATTCAGTCTTAAACTCAGTTGCAAACACAGTCTCAAACCCGCTCCGCCGTGTAAAAACTGGTAATAATATTCGACAAGAACGTCGCCGTTTTTCATTATTGCCATTTTGAATTACATGAAACATTAGTAACATGAACCTACCTTATATAATTAAAATATGCATGTACTTCAATCACGTATGTTTTTTCGGGACAGCCGTTTTATAATAACGTGCGTTGCGTTGGATGTACCTACTATTCACTGGTAATATTTAATTAGCTTTGTTCTTGCAGTTAACTCATCGTTGTGTGACTCCAACAATTATTATGCGAATCAGTTGCAGTCGAAGATTACCCTGGCGTGCGTTGCATACATGAACCAATCTACATACTAATCGATACCTGTGCGTGCATCTGTGCATTGCATTACGTTATCTCTCTTCTATCATCGTCATCGCCGTTATTATCATCAATATCGTCATCATCTTTATCATCAAATCATCATCATTATCACCTTGATCAACCCTCTTTTTGTTCCACTGCTATATTCAATATAATATTAATACTAGAAGGTTATGTCCGGACACATTGGCCAAAAAAATTGAATTTTCACACATTTATTTTTAATTGATTCGTCTGTAATGCAGTTCCTTACATTATTTAAGCGTTATTAAAATATCTAGTAACCCTAATGAATGAAAATGATTCACCGTAAGCATCATTAATTATCAACACATTATACTCCAACCAGCTGTTTAACCGGCTTACACTCAGAAAAAAGCGTGCTTAGACCGCTATACTGACCAATTGCGGATTAGCAAATTAGATCCGCTCGAGAGAACATAAAGAACTCTCAGGCGTGTAATAAAAATTTCTAGATGTTACAATTTGACATAACTTTACTATGAAAACGTAAAATATAGAAGACATCTTGTCCTATTCTTTCAACTTTACTCCTATTTATCTGCTGACACTGATCGTTATATGAAATACGAAGGATGTCTATGCCAATCATCATCATCATGAGCCTATGTCAATCCACTGCTCGACGTCGACGCTCATGTGATTAATTTATTAAATTGTATCTATAACTAAATTTAAAACAAATGAACTATTGTTTTATTGTTTATCTTTTATAGGTATCTAGCTATAAATAGTTCCTTAAAATAAATCTATGAGGAAAAATAATACAATCGATCTGATTGGTGTAAGAAGTGAAATGAACTTCCTTCTGAAGTGTTACTTGCGTACTATGATAAAGAAATCTTCCTATATTCCCCTCAAAAAGCCTTGAAGGAGATCAAGAAGAAACACTCTTTCCATTTGGCATAACATTGGCAACTCTGGTCTGTTTTCTGCCGGTCAGTTCGGTGTGTGTCTAGCTCCGAAGTTAAATTTATTTTAAAAAATGTGGAAGAAACACGGTAGGAATGCAAGTATAGGGATATTTGGCTGTGGCTACCCTGTGAGGGACTTGGCGTGCAAATATGTATATATGTAAAATAAAATTGTCATTGTTAGGTCGTTTCGACCCTCACACGTTCGACAGCTGCGTGATGGCCCGCGTGCACTCCATGATCGTGGAGCTGCTGCTGGACGAGCCGCGCTCGCAGCTGCTGGGCTACACGCACGTCAACGACGAGGCCGGCATGCAGATGCCACACGTCAGCCTCTGGTCGCTCAGCGATGTGCGGGTCATGCTCAATTGCATTCAGGTACTTTTGTCCTGAGCTTGATCTTCAGCTCTTGGTATCCAACCACTGTCAGCCACTTTGTGTACTCGTATACATGGATTTCTGATTTGATTTAAGGGCAATTTATTAAAACGTAAAATGTGGATGTAGGTACTTTGATTCCAAAACATGTATTATATGTATATCGCTAATGGATGTAATATTGTCCGTTTGTGTAGAACTCTACGCCCATGCGCCACAAGCGGACACACTTCGTGAACATCCCGCAGTACGGCGTCAGGTTCTTCGAGTTCGCCATCTCTCTGCTCAGCGACAAGCTCAAGGATCGTGTTATGGTGATAATTACACTTCTGATATATTTATATCGTATATTAGGATTTTATCGTTTTAGAAACTATAGATTTTTGGTGAAAGATGTATTTGAATTTTTGGGTAAGAACTAAAGAATATTGTCCCACTATACCCTAATAAATTTTTGTATATTTGCTACGCTACACTAATTACTTTATAGTACATTAGTCAACGATATAGATAACAATACATTACTGACGTGTTGACTTTTTTAACGACTGTATAGGCATTCTGTACTGTCTCTAAATGGCAGAAACATCATTACCATAATCAGTCACAGTTCCCAGTCTAAATAAGCTTTGCAGTGAATTTTACATTCAAGCTAATTCTAAAAATGAACTCAGATATTTGAAAACTTTTAGCCTCCAGTAATGTCTACAGTCGTGTTTCATATTCTTTCAATAGACTCGTAAACTATGTCCACATGGATATCAAAGCACGGGAAATCAAAAAGTTGGGATACTGGGGTAGATTTTTATCTTTACATTCTTAATTATCTTTTCTTACAGTTCCATCGTTCGTCCGAAGATCTAATGAAGCACGTGGACCGCTCCATCTTGCCGAAAGAATACGGTGGCACAGTTCCACTTAGAGATATGATCGAAGAGTTGAAACGGAACCTTATGAAACGCAGGCAAGAGTTGTTTGCTCTCGACGAAATGTGTGTCGACTTGCACGCTCTAGAAAAGAACGATTTGACACAAGACATACACTCCACGGCCGGCTCTTTTAGGAAATTGGAATTGGACTAGGATTACATTAGGAAGTTACATCGCCACATGTAATTTTAATCTATGGAAAATCATTTATCATTCATTCATGCTTTGGAAATATTTCGAATTTATCACATACCTAAATGATAAATGTACATTTTTCGTGTTGGATATGGTGGTGAAATGGAAATTTAGAATCTGTTGGTAGCAACACCTGAATTGACGACTACTTTGTTATTTTTCTTAGATCGTCTTTATAATATTAACACATGTTTATATTGTAAGTACTCGGAATAAATCAAACAATGTCAATTAATTTAAGCTGGCCTTAAATAATGTAAATAGCAACTAATTTCAGCTAAAACAATTGTGAAAATGTATTTGTATGTAATTGTGAAAATGTATCTTGTGTTTAAAATCTCGTAACGGGAATCTTAGTTTAAAGTCAACAGAAGGCATAATATCAGATGTATTTTTATACTATTTTTAACATGGTAGTGTTGCCAGGTACCTATGCCAAAACAGCTTTAAAGCTGTCAAGCTGTAAACCTTATCCGGTTTGAAATCTTTTCGCGTAGATAAGTAAAATAAATAATCATTGGTGAGTTATTTCTTTAATTTTAGGTTTTACCTACAACCTTAGTTAGTAGGTATTAGAATTCATAAATCATTTGGTTCAAGCCGTTTGTTGAGAAATTCAAAATTTTATATTAATTAATTTTTTTCTAATTGTCATAAATTTTAAATGTTATTTGATTTCCATTTATACATAGATCTCAGGTTTGCTGTTAGATATTAAGAACACGTAGGTTACATTTTGATATACATACATTTTTTATTGTAAAGAGGGCTTCTATTACAATATTTTAAATACGAATTGCTATTATACATGTATAATAAAATGAAAAAAATTACTGTAGTTTCTGCGATTCTATACCATCACAGACTAGAGTTAAAGCTGCAGTTTTCTTATTAATAGATTGAATCACTAGTAAATTCCGATATGGCTAAACTCTTCAAGCCTCGCTACCGTTGCATAGTTAAGTTACGACAACAACTGAGGCCAAAAAAACGACAATTCGTAAAAATCACAGGTATTTCTGCACATTGGTCCAACTCACTAATATGAGGATAGGGCTGAAAAGAATACAACGTGTGACATTATTAAATGCCAATTACAAATTTTAATGGTTTAATACTGTTAAAGATAATCAAAAAATAACTGACATCTGTGTGACTCAATAGCGACATCTGGTAAGCAAAGTATGGTAGCCTTCTTTATACACTTCTTTCTTTCGTGTTTAATTTACTAAGAATGAAATAAATTTTTACTGGCTTCTTTCACCTTGTCCACGATAGAGTAACAGGTAGGTATTTTTTGTACTGAACAACATTTTAATTATTATTGTGATCAATATTCGAAAGCCGATTATTATCAGTATAAATTAAAAAAAATAGTGTACCCGTGTGTTACTATACACTGCTAAATAACTCTAGTTAAATTTATTCTATCGTGAATTAGGAGATTGATTGACGACACGATTATGTGCAAAAGCGTTTTTGTAGGCGGTTATAGGTTTCCCCCTAAACCTGTTTCTGGAAAATTATAATAATATCAACAGGAAGTTAAAAGATTTATTATTAGTAAAAATCCTTAAAACGGTTACCATCTTATTAAAATCTAGGGTAATGTATCTTATATTGTTAAAATGTCAACATATTCGGAATTCTAAGCTATAAAATATATGTAGCCATAACTTTTAACAGGAAAGCAAGTACTAATCCATAATAATATGAAAACAAAGAAAATTGATTGATTTTTTGAGATCTTCATAATTTTCATATCATCTTTTGTCCCTTGTGTTCTTCTGGAGTTTCTTTAAAAATACGTAGCTAACGCCGTTTCTCACGGCGCAACTAATTTACTATCGAATCAAACAAAATCAAATAAGATTACTTCAGCATTTATAATTTGTTTGCGTTGCAATTCGTTTTATATGAATTCGTGTCGTTATATTTAGTTCGGATAACCGCCACTAGAGGCGCGATTGTGCATTTGGTGTCGCTGTCAAAGTATTTTTAACTTTTTATTATTTAGGTGGCAGCCGTTGGTGGAGTCGCGTTACCATTCTGTACTGGTTGCATGCGTCATTGTAGACCGATGCTATGATATTATATTTATAATTCTAAATAAGTGATTTATAACATGACAAACTGACTGCTGCGTAGCAAATAAATATTTTAAGTGCGTCGCTGTAAGTTTTCATAATTGCTGTTGATATTTTCTTGTCGTTTAGTTCTGATTAGTTGTTGGCTAGGAAAAAAGTAATATCATTTGTATCATTTAAGGCTTGAACAATAAAATGTCGTAAAACAGTAATTTGTTTTAATTTTTTTTCAAACATACCCCATAAAATAAATGAAGTTAACTATAAAAAGAATTAAATCCGTTTACTGTCGGACGGTTTCGGACAGCTTCGGCCAAAGAATAGCCGAACCTTTCGACCGCGCCAAAACTCGAGTGTTCGTGAATTATCGTGCGTCATTCGGCGAGGTTCGCGGCATAGGCATTCGGCAAACAAGCATGAATCTGTTTTTAATTTGCAATAAACTATAAAATGAATACAAAAGGATTGTCCCGAATTTCATAAATGCCGGACAAATGACATATCCATGTTTATAATAACGCTCAGAATTGTTCCGCAGTTCCAACCACTGTTCAAGACATTTAAAAAATTTAAATATATTTCTTACGTACTTTAATGATTGTCTTTTTTTTCAATTAATTCTATTTAACTATCAGTATAAACAGAATATGCAAATAAATGTGTAAAAATTTGTTATAATTGTGAAGCTCACTTTACATTAGTTCTACTTACATACTTCGCATTATGAGTCATGGAGAATTTAAAATACACTAGTTTTCAGTATGCAATAGAAATTTTGAATATGTTAGTGAGTTTCGGTTTCGGCCGAAAATGAGAGCGAGGCCGAAAGTTCGGTTTCGGCTGAAAAACCTGTTTCGGTCGGACACTAATAATAATGACATATTTTTACAAGGCGATATAATTTTGTTTTCTAAATTATCAGAAGCAGATCTGTAGTTCAAAAGTCTGAAGGTTGAATTGGCCATTACCCATTCTCAATCTGAAAGTAGCACCGTGTCTAACATTTGAACCATAGAATGGTTGACGGTGCTAGGACTAAATACAAAGTTGTATTTCAATAGTCTTAGACAAGCCGAGGATAGGGCGCGATGGCGCTCATTAGGGGAGGCCTATGTCCAGCAATGGAGTAGCATATTTATACTATTTTAAATTAACGATGTTAAGTGATATATTAAAAATAACAACAATTAAGTATCTGTAACATAAATACGGATATTAGAATATCGGTTCAAACAATCTATTCTGCTATCTGTGGGACAAACATTACAATTTATCATCTGTTATACAGAATATAGTCTGAATAATTCGTGACTTTAAAAATTACGAAACTCCAATATTAAATACAATTACTAAACCTAATTTCCTCATGTTTCTCATTTGTAGTAACAAATCTTAGGGCTTATAGTGTATGTACGGTATTTGTGAATTTACAGCACAACTTTCATGCTTTATTGCTGTATCGAAACTGTAACAGCAGTCGATTCTGCGTCTTTTGGGCTACCATATAAAAAAATTAAATTGCCGTAGATTTTGACTTCTGAACGGGAACCACAGATTATAGAGCAACCTTGAATTGCGAAGCGAATGCTGCCAACTTCGCTGTAGTTTTTCCCGCAGTTTGGCGTCCACCGATTGATAAAAAAATTCTTAAACGGATTTTCTGTGTATTTAGATCAATAGGACAATAATTACTCGTATGTTTTGTTTTCCAGTGATGTCTTTGTGAACTCATTATGTTAATTTTGTGATTGTTTTGTTTGAACAAGACTACTGTGGTGATTTTGTAAACATCGGGATCACAGGGCCCACGTCTATGACTTCTTGTACGTATTTTAGCCATTATACATGTTTCTTTATTATTCAGATGTGATTAAACATAAAAAATATTATATTTTGATTATATATGTGCGCAAATAACGAGGTTTAACCTTGAAAATTGGGTGTGTTTGTGGGAATTGTCAGGGTGTTGTAAGTTGTGGTGTTGTGATGTCGCATACAGGACCACGACGGCACATTGCTTCTTCAAAACAAACCAGTGTCAAGCTTACACGCCCGTTTGGTGTTATTTGTATTTTTAATAGATTGTTTCTAGTAACGTAGTTTGTGTCATGTTTTTGTATTCATTCGAATGTTTGCATTTTAACATCCCTGGTTATAAAGCCTTGTTATCTGATGCGCATCTCCATTCTTCGTACCACTTATCGTAATTTCGTTATATTTTAGGTTGATACCGTAGATCCTTTGACGGATTAATAAATTCCGCTGTGAAAAGTAAGTAAATATTATTCTCTCATGTTGCAAAATACGGTATTCATCCTCTATATTTTGCATATGAACTTCATGCAAAATGCGTTCAAGCAATTGATTATTTATAAGTTAACAAAACGATTACCATTTTGTGCAGGAAATGTAACCAAAAATTAGAGCAGTATTTCATGTTTCCCTTGTTACTATGAAATAATATTTCATCGTGTAGACAAAAAAATATTGAGAATAAGTAATGATGATGTGTTAAAAGCTGTAGTCAAAAGCTGAATGTAGCAAGCCGAGGACAGCTGCATTGATCGTTGCTAGTAGAGGCCTATCTACACAAGCAGAATGAGATAGATTGATGATGACAACAAAACATTATTATCCATCTCTTAGCTATAAAAGTATCCATTAGTAGCCAATCCATCCCTGGAATACAGTTTTATCTTTGACATGAATAATAAACCTTT
Source organism: Parelbella ahira ahira (assembly GCA_018244795.1). Taxonomy (NCBI): domain Eukaryota; kingdom Metazoa; phylum Arthropoda; class Insecta; order Lepidoptera; family Hesperiidae; genus Parelbella; species Parelbella ahira. The sequence goes on along the minus strand of DWME01003433.1, from coordinate 8,012 downwards.
GACGGATACTTTAGAGTAGTCTTTCTTAAAGCTGGTGACAGCATTTCTGTGTGGACGCTGGAGGTTTTTCCTCGGGGAGTAAAAGGTCTAGACTTGAGATCCTTTGTTACTTCCGTGAAAGCCTACAGAAACAACCAATATGATAGAATGAGTATATTTAAAATAAAGTAATCTCTGACACTTGAAAATAATGGCTTCTTAAAGTCGACAGTACAGGGAATAAGTTTGAGAACCTATGTCTTAGAGCTAAATTTATTTAGCATGTGTAAATATATACATGAAAACTCAATGTAAACCCCATAAGGGGTAGGCTGAGGAGTGTAGTACACCCACATGTCTTACTGTTATATTTAGGTCCCACAATAGAATAGGTGGTGAGTCTGTTATAATACACGGGCACAGATCTAGACTCTGAGCTACTACTCAAATTTTCTACTAGGAAGTTAGAAAAGGGTAATAGAAACTGACCCCGGAATCAAACCCATGACCTGTAGATTATCATTTGTGTATGCATCTATTTGGTCAATGGGGCAGTCAATTGCATTATTCATGTATATGTATGTAAATACTAAATATGTATTATGTATTCAACATATATTTAAATACCCACATTACATATAATATGTTACCTTCCGAGAATCATGATTGGAAGCTTAAATCACATTGGCATTGTGAAACCTAAGGTACACAACTTCCATATTAATAAAGTCGTCTTTTTGGGTTGTATCTTGATGAGGAGAATAGTTTCAAGAGATAGGTGAAAGATTCAATTGCAATCCCTTGTTACGCCAGGGACCCATTTCAAGTTGGATAAACCCAGAAGTAGCCAATCCAGGGACCTCTCGATCACCAGTCATGCTTACTTCAATTAAAATATATTAAAGAATATTGTAAAGATTTCTCCAGTGTACAGGTTATCTCATAATGTTTCTCATAAATATTTATAATTTCGTACCAGACATGTAACCAGGATTTGATCCTAGTATGACCAATATTGGAAGCTAAAACTTTAATAATTAGGCTATAATTTCCCAATTACTTCACTCAAATATCTTAGTCCTTATTCCATGGTGAGATGTTTAATTTAGCTCATAAACATTTTAGTATACTACACTCTTCCATCTTCTTGTTCAGAGAAATTTAGGTTTGATGTTATCCGATGGCCAAGAAATTTGATAAAACTGAAGTTTCTATTCTAAATTACTCAGCGGGGAACATGTCATGCGACACACATAATGTTTATGTGTTTTGAGTGCTTTAGTAAAAGTGGGCAGTTTACATTTAACTTGAATGTCAGTGCATAACCCCTGAAGGGGTAGGCAGAGGACTGTAGTACACTCCAACGGTTCACCAGTTACATTTAAGTCCCATGGAATAGGTGGTGAGCCTTTTGCCATACACCAGGCACAATTCCAGACTCAGAGTCACTACTAGAAATTCTAAATCAGGAAAGTCTAATAGGACTCGACCCAGGTTTTGAACCAAGGACCTCCCGAACAGCTGTCGCGTTTGCAACCAATCGACCAACGAGGCAGTGATTTGTATACTAATGTTATAATTAATCATAATTTTGCATACATTGTAAAGTAACTTGAAATGGGTTAAAAAATATATCATTTAATAAATGATATGTCATTTATTAATAAAATAAAATTGGCTACCCGCAGATATCACGATTTATGACATATTTTGTGCAAAATAATTCTCGTTGTACAAGTTGAATTGACAAAAAGATTTGCAATCTATGACTTTCGAATCTAGGCATTTCTATAATTGTTTCTGTATATTATGTCAGTCTGTTAGATGGAGAGTAGTACTAGGTTATCATCTGTAACCTCGATTTTTTTATATGATAGTATAGAATAGTTGTTTTATAAATAACAACATGACACCTGTAATACCTGAAGGAGTAGTCAGAGGAGTGCCTGTTATGTTTATGTCCTTCCATGAAATAGGTGGTAAGCCTATTGTCATGTATCTGACATGGATCTAGACATAGATCTAGACTCTGAAGCACTACTAGTAATTTCTGCTCGAAAATTCAAAAGCAGCCAACCCAGCATTCAAACCACTTGACTAACAAAGCAGTGAAGATTAATTGATAGATAAAATTAAAGTGTAATAATCCTAATTTCAAGTTATATAAATATATTCTTTGATAATATATTATATTATTATATTATCAAACCAGAAACCCTTATTGATTAGGCAGAAAACACAGTGCCAAACATATCTATACTTACAGACCTAAGGTGTTTCTGCTATATCTATAAATCTCTTTATATTATATACATATTGGTTTTAAAAACTTCTGACTTCTCCTTCAGCCAATATTTGTCTAATTTGGTTAATATTGTCATCACATTAACCTTTCTCATTCCACTGCTGGACATGGCATTTCCCAATATGTGCCACAACACCCGATCCTCCACAGACCTCATCCAGCCGGTACCGAGTGCTGGTTAATATAGATGAGCCTAAATCTCCCTCAGCATAAGATTGCTTTAAAAACATTGTATTGTATAATATGTTTTATGTTTCTGTCAAGTGCCATACTTTCAAATCTACATATCTGTACCATTGCGATATGCCCTTTCTCAGTTTGAATATTATTGTTTGTTTTGTTTTCATGTCAAAAGTTGGTCAATGCTAAATAATAGAGTTGATTTTGGTTGCCCATAGTCTTATTTTTTTATTATGATGAGAATCTAAATTATATCATTACATTTAGATTTGATATTACCAGAAAGCAAATGTAATGTTTACTTCAGGATCTAATAACAGTTTGTATTCAGTTTTGTAATTAAACATCGGATAATTGCTTGTATTTAATTTTTTTAATTGAAATGTTTAAATGTGTACCGAATCTACAGCCAAGAGTCTTTAAATTTCTCCCAAGATAGATAGAACACTTACCAAACCGTATTAGAATATCTGAAAATTGTGTCTTTTTAAAATTGTATTATGTCAAATCTCATTTGTACAATATTTAATTTAATAACAAATAGGGTATTCTGAAACAACCCAGACACTGCCATCTGACCATAAACTACAATATGTGTTCTACACTAACTAGACAGCCATAAACTACATACATATATTTATAAATACATTTCATCTACAATGTTTTATATTTAGATACAGAACATATGTTCATTATGTAGCCCACATATATTTATCATTGCAGAGACTGAAATTCGGAAGCCCAAGCTCAAAGGCTCGCCGCGATGGAGCGACAACCAGCCAATATTTTACATAGTTGCTCTACATTATTGTATTTTGTGACTTTATAGTAGTCCTCAGTGACATTCTAGTGGTGATTTAGAATCTTGATTTGTGCCCGATATATGATAATAGTCTTAGACGCAAATTCCATAGTATGATGTAAACATAAAATGAATAAATTTTCATCTAAGTAGGCAAACGGCAGTGCCTGTGTTTAAATCAATATATACATCAATATCTTACTTTAATAGGACTGCTTTTTTTGACGACAGGCACTGATAACTTAATATATAGAACAGACTAAGAACCTTCACATTTTCTTGTCAACTGGTATGTAGTAGAAAAAATTGCCATAGGGAATAAGTTCTAAAAATGTTTATTCCACAATCTACTAATGTATTCTACAACCCTTTTGTCCTGTTCTAATCTGTTGCTCAGTTCTACTAATCTACTGCTATTTTCTACTATTCTGCTCTACTGTTAAATTATAATAGACTATTGTATTACTATAATAGTTTATAATATATGCAACCTGTTTCGCGCAGACTGGCAGCATGGCGGAAATAGTGTACCCGCAAGGCTGCCGCCCAATTACCGATGACCTTGGACCTGATGAACTTGTTCGGAGGCTTAAGGTATGTACACACAGTTGAATTTTATATGAAGGGAATATAAAATGAGAATGTAAATACTTGTCTCTCCATACAATCTTGTACAGAAAGACAATACTTAATTTGACAGTTTAGCAATTCAACCATGTATTTAATGGTTACAAAGTTATTTGTTTGCATTTTGCTTTTATTTGCATTACTCCATGTTGACATGGTGAACATACCTTTAGGCTAATAGTGTAATGTCACAAAAGTGACTGGTGTGTCATCAGCATTGAGGTATAAAGATTTTTGTAAATGTAACTTGCGGCTATATGTACATATGTATATGGTAACATTAATTAATTGAAGAAGACAAGACTTTGAGGAAATTTAGTGTTAATAAATGGAGCTACAGTAATTTTGCAATATATATACAGCATCATCGTTAAGATATTCGGCATTCATCAGTCATTAGCATTAAGATATTCGGGTTTTGTGAATTATAATTTATCGACATCATTCAACATGTTTATAATTAATAGTGTAACAGGAAAATTGTTGCACCCTTTTGCAGTATTTACAATAATTGATGGCTTAAATTTATATTAAGTACTGTGCCACAGATGTGTAAATAAGTCACATGTGCTATTAAAACTGACAGTGATTTCAATAATTTTGACATGGTTTTAAATCATTGATTGAAAACATTTTAATTAAGGTTTTTGCTGTGTTAGCTTAGACTATTTTGTCTGGAGAGACTACAGGAGAATCTTACATATACATAAAAGTTCTAATATTCTAAAATATGGTTCAAAAGTTAGAACTAATTTACATATAATCAAGAAATTGTATGTGATTAATACATTTTAGCTATTGTTGTCTCCAATGCTTCCCATTGACCCTCGCAATTTTTTGTTTCTCATAGCGTCAAGGTGAGAAAGGATTATTTGCATACAAGTATATTTAAATTAATCGATTTATTAATGTGAATAACTAGGTTGATTTTCGTTAGTTTACGCGTTTGGTCGTATTTAGGTCACATGCGATACCCACCAGTTGCAATTATCGAAGAGATGTGATAAGGAATAAGGCTGTTAATTAAAGCACGCTAATGTTTTATGAATTGCAGACCGTTAAAAAATAAGCAGTGAAAGCCTAGTGGCTTCGAATTCACCCTTTCATTCTGGGCCTAGGTTCAAATGGCGTGCACATCTTTACAAAAACGTGCGTTTTAAGATTAATAATCACTTGCTAACCCTGGATGAAAACATCGTGAAGTAAGCTGCACACCTTAGAGTAGAAAAAAAATCTCTAAAGCCCGTGAAGTCTGCCAACCCGTACTTGGTCAGCGTGGCATTCTATGGCCTTAACAGTCTCATTATGAGAGGAGACCGATGTTGTGGGAACTGATAAATAAGTGGTTATAAGCGGAAGACCATTAATAAAAGTTAAAAAAAGTTGGATGTTATACCCCACTTAAAGTTATGTGGCAGTTGGAATCACATTTAATTGAAAATAGAATTCCTTTTGAAAATTGCTGGAAATGCAGGTGTTGCAAATGCAACCAAAAAAAAAGTTTGGAATTTGTTGTTTTACCGACTACTTGATTGTATTTTTGTGTCTACTTTTTAGGTTGGTGGAATTGGTTAATAATTTACTTTACGAAGACATTTAACTCAATCTCAAATACATAATTATTTATTGCATACTGCAGGCAGTGGGAATCTTAGTTTAGCTATAATTCGTACAAGGACCGAAACTATACTACGCGCTTTGCTGCTAAACAGCAATTTTTTCATAATCGTGTTCAGTCTAAATGTCTCGGCTGAAACTTTAGTAATATTCGATAAAAGTCAACAGACATGCCTATGAGCTTTACAGCGAGTGTTCAGCTTCAGGTAATCAATACAAATATGTAAAAATACATGACTGTTCAATATAAAATATGCTAAAGAGTTCAATTTGATCTTTACAATAAGAATAAGACATACGGGATAGCATTATGTCGAGGGGTAGCTGTCAACACAGCGTTATAAACAAACAATGTATTGGTTTGTGTAAATACACTTACGACCACAACTGGAGAACCTTACAAAAAACATATAGATATATATGATATAGATAATATTAAAAAAGAAGAACCAGTTCAGGTCTGTAAGGTAAGGATACTTGGTACTCGATACTTTCTGTCCACACCGTAAAAACCTGGCGTGACTTAACATCACAAAAAATGTAACATTACGACTAAGCGCCAAAGGGCTAGGCAGAAGAGTGAATATTCCAATATTTTATCAATTTTAAATCTCATAAGGGAATAGGCGGTGAGTCCACTGCCGTACACCGGGCACAGATCTAGACTACGAATCGCTACTAGAAGTGTCTAAGTTAGATATTCCAATAGCATCGAACCTGGGGAAACGAACTTGATCAGCAGGCGCGCTTGCAACCACTCGACTAAGCAGGCAGTTAAGCAGGCGTGCCGATGTAAATAAATAAAAATATTGAACATAATTGGTAAATAAACAATACATTCGAATTACATTTTTGACCCGCAACTATAGATTGGTCGACCCACATGCACAGAGTGACGTCATTCAGTGATTTAAAGCGAAATAGAATAACAACCTGTGACCGGTGACCCAGTTAAATGCATCGATGACCTAAATATTCGCATATTCGCACTATCGCCGGGGCGGTTACATTTCTGTAGATATAGACTTTAAACTGATTAAAATGTTTTATAATCCTTCATAGATTATTAGTTTTTTTTTTAACTTTTAATGTGTGTGTGAAGAGAGAGGTGATTATAGAAGAAGGAGGTCAGGCCCGTAAGGGTATATTTGGCGCCATGTGCTCTCTGTCTACCCCGTAAAGGAATATACGGGGATAATAATAAGTCTAATGTTCGACATTATGCGAACTATGGCTTGTTTAATGTAAGTGAAGCGAAAAATATTCCAGTGTATTTTCGAACAAACATCTGGCTAAGTTCTAGAACACATTCTATATAGATGTCAATGACTTAATTTCTCATGTAACATCGAAGTTAGCACACTTATAATTAAATTTAAACTACATTAGTTTTCTTAATGCCACATACCTATGTATATATGTACATTTATATGGTTATTTCAAGTTAAATAAATAAAACAACTGAGCTATAAATTTACATTCCTTTATATTTATTTATCTTTACACGTAACACTTAAATGGACTTTTGAAATGACAGGCGCTACATTTTTGTACAGTGTAACTGTGATCTCGGACGGACGATGTACGAGCGATTTGTTTAAGTAGCCTTCGGAGTTCCGAACGCAAAGCTCGGCGGCGAGTCGACTGGAGGTCTCTACGGGGTTTCGAAGCCAGCTGGCCGACAATCCAGTATTTCTTTCGTTAACTACACTCGTCTGTCTATTCGCAATGGGATTAAACCTCGTTTCTGCGGTGTGCGCTTGGAACGGTCTTGTTGGCGCTATTTTTTGGTTGAAACGTACGTAGCGGGGCTTTGGTCAATGTTTGTCAATATTGTGTTAACAACGGTCAGCTGAGAAACATTCTCGCGGCAGCTCTCGCTGAAGCGCTGTTGTTGACATTTCGTTCTCTTGCGAACTTTATCAAGTCTGATTAGATCGTTTATACGTATCATACGATGGATAGGATATGTCCTTCTGATAGGGAAAGTGCATTTGTCAATTAACTCCGATATCTCGGCCGTGAGGTCACGGGAAGTTATGGGGTTTAAATGGGACTTCATAATGAAATGTTCTGAACGTCTGCAATTCATTATTACAACGTCACTTCAAACCGTTCATCTCGAGCGACGCCTTTGCGACGCGTATCTGCCTCAGATAATATTATTTAATAATGAAATTATTTGACCTTAATTTCATTATCTTGTGTTCAGCGAATATGAAAATAATATCTTGAAATTTGTTAATGCCTTATAAAGTACTAATATTTCTATGGATATGCAAATAATTTGACTGTGTGACCTATCGATTACGTAATCAGTATACTTGTTTATAATATTTAAATGAGTAAACGAAATGATATTTAAATGAAAAGTTTGATTAGGCAGAAATAAAAAGCAAAAAATGAGAATTATTCTTGAGATTATTGTTATTTATTAACGTAACAAAAAACGTGACATCTCGCATGTAATCCCCGAAGAGATGAGCAGAGGAGTGTGTGCAC
>DWME01003432.1:0-18345 GCA_018244795.1 Parelbella ahira ahira | reverse complement strand
CTTCTTGATTATGTTACAAGTAGGACATATTGGACTTAAATATTTAATATTATTATTCATAAGTTCTTACACTTCTTACATTAGATAATCCCCTTATTAATCCGCTTACCGCAGCTGACTATTCTTACGCAGGAACACAATATCATCAACATCGTCATCATTATCATCATCATCACCTTCGCCCATAATGCTCATACTGGGCATGAGAATTGGCACACACAATATAATAGCATATTATAACTTAATAAAATCTCCACATACATAGTACGTAATTTTTGCTGAATGAAAACATAGATCAGATTTCGTACAATCAGCAAACGATATAAAGTGAATGAAACGCGCACAGAAGTCGTTCCGAGCGAATCAACGTCGCCACGGTGCGTTGCGCGCGGTAATTACCTACATTTTGTAGCTCGTAGCAGATCTGGAGAACCACCCTCGATGTTGCTGGGTATTGCAATACAAACGATGTGTTCATTTTGTGTCTGACTTTGATGGAAATCGTCTCGATGATCACAGATTTATGTTCCAGTCTATCTTATTTTGACTGACTTGTTGGTCGAGTGGTTGCAAACGCGACTACTCATCAAAAATCCTTGATTTTTATGTTATCTCTTATTTTGGACACGGGTCTCGACATTACATTACAAGGGTTAAGGACTAGTAGGTATATAGCAAAGGTTATGTCTTGACCTTTTCTGCAAAATAAAATGATAAAAGCAGAAATGGCAGTAAAATTGTCACTATCAGTAACATTCTGGGTAACCGTCCCGCACAATGCTGACTTGTCCGCTATCTGCGCTACGTGACTCACGTCTTGTTGCTAGACTTTTGTCTGTACAGCGTTAATAACTGTTTACATCATAATAACAGCATTAATAACTATTTACATCGCAACATCTCTCCACACTCGCTGCCCTACACCCACACATCGACATGTAGGTACTTATAGATTTGTCTAGCCATTGGTCTTATGGTTAGTGACTCGGTGTTTGGTCGAGAGTTATGGGTTTGATTCTTACTGGAGACAAATATTTGTCTATTGAGAATAAAATATTTATTGTGTTTGGATGTGTAGATATGTACATATCTATACCATCTGGTATGTATATAGATAGGTAGGATTTACACGTATATATGTATGTATACGTAAGTGTTGTTATTATAAAATAGACCCTGCCAAGCTTCATATCTGATGTGTGTGGAGATATTATAAAATATTTATTATTATTAACCAAAACCAGTTTATGCATATGATGCCGTAGCTTATGTTAGATATTGAAAAAGGGCTGTCATATAACGAATACTTGTTCAAAATTATTACGATGTAAGTATTAAACCTAACATACATATATCAAACTATTCCAGACACTGAGTAACTAACCTTCGTCCTTCGGTAGATATCTGCCCTGTACGCGATATATATATAATAAGTAAGCATTGTGATATATTGACATTCTAGACTATTTTAACCATTCAAGCTACGATTTGACATTATATATTCCTACCCTGTGCCGTTTTCTAACAGAATAGAATTAGACGATGTAACATGTCGTCTTTCAGCGCGTTTGAGATGATTTACTTTATTAGCTCAGAAATATTTAAACCGTTCTCTAGGCGTTCGAAAAGATTTAACACATACTTCTTGTATTAAAAAAATCTACCATAATTTCAAACAATCCTTTATTTAATACAATCCTTTAAGACCCCATTAAAATAAATAAATTAAATAGAGAAAGTATATAATTAGTGACAGGGCTCCGAAAACGGCGTGCATGTTTGAAGAGAATGAAGAATGTGGAAGAAGCAGTGCATATCTGCGAAGATAAATATCTGCCTGCCCGGTAAGTGACCTAGCGTGAAGATATACATACATATGTTTGTAGTATTCCGAGCACACATTGCTCAGTATTTTCCTTAAAGCCTCGATCCATGGATTGAGTCCAACATTGCATAACTCAAGGATCCTTTGCGATACGCCAGCGTGTCAAGGCTATAAGCTCTCCTTTCGTCATCTCTGTACGTGGAATTAAAGAATTTTACGCTTAAAATTAGCTATACTTACATAAATAACAATGACGAATTAGACGCTTACTTTAAAAGATATTTTTTTTTATCGCAAACAAAGTGTCAAAAAACGTTTTTTTTGATAACGGATTATTAGTATACTTGGAAATCCTCCACCAATAAGTAGATGTTTATCGCTATATATATCAAAAACATACACAGTTATATTGCAAAATTAATGAATGTCTAATTGATTGATTATGATTATAGTTTAGTATAGATTACTGAAATTTAAAACAGAGTAAGTAACATAGAAATATAAAGGTTTTAATTTTGAATGGAGAACGTCTATCAATGTAACTATGTACATCTCAATTATGTATAATAATTGTTTTGTAATAGGTTCACAACTCGTACTACACTCCTCTACTTATCCCTTAGAGAAAATACGGACTTTATGTTATCTTACATGTCCTTCTGTGTGACTCCTCACTATATACTTATATATACTAGTGTTAAATAAAGAAGCAGCACACCTGCACCTCTGCAGTGGTACATGTATGTAGCACTCGGAGCTCTCTGTCTGCCTAAAAAGAAATTGACCTAAGAATACAATAAGAACATTTTGATCATTGTATCGTCACGCCAGGTCTTCTACGGGTACAAAATATGCACCCGGCAAAGCCTTAAACGGTAAAAGGTCGTAGTGAACGCACGACACGGTTTTTTCACCGGCCGGTGTCCAATGACCGAAGGATGTTGCGGTGTCCACTTCCTCCGTCATGTTGCTCTATATACAGGATGTTGCCAAAACCGTTCACACCACCACCCTGTGTTTATCCAAACGCAGTGAAGTTACAGCGTTTCAGTAAACACGAATTACTTACATTTATAAACAACACATACAAACATTATTTGTTTGTTTTCAAACGTTCGTTATTTCTTAATAAAACTATTGAGAACGGAACTCTACATTCAAAACCGTAGAATAATACTTCAATTGATTGAAATGAAAATTGTACTTAATCTTTTAGCACTAAGGACTGGTATTTTGGAATCGAAGTTCGAAAATATTAATTTTAATCTTATATATTACGTAATTTAATTTTCATTATAAGCAACAAGATTTAGGCGCAATTGGAAAGGGGGATAGAGTTCACCACCCTTAAGGAAGTGGGATAGCGAAGAGAGCGTGTAGAGTCTATAAACTTTGTCTAATATTAAAACATTGCATTGTCACGCTCGGTCGCTGATGAAGTGGGCAGACTGTGCTGATTGCCAAATTTTTTTTTCAGACGAAAGTAAACATCAATCAATGTCTTATTACAAAAATTTAATTTTCCATTAAAGTTTCAAAACTTAATTTTGTCGCAACATATCATTACCATCGCAGATCACACCCCGAAGAGGTAGGCAGAAGAGTGGTATACACACCTACTTTTCACCAGTCACGTTTACGTCCCACAATGGAATAAGTGGTGAGTATATTCTCATACACCAGGCACAGAACCAGACTCCGAACCACTATCAGAAATTTCTACTACAAAATATAATCGACTCGAGAATCGAACACAAGTTTCTCGATCAGCAGTCACGTTTACAACTACTCCACAAACGGGAGTCATTTTTTTAAATTAATTCCATAATAAAACGATAATACAACAATCGGAGTCCCTTGCGTCTATGTAACTTTATATTATGTGGCGTGCTAAGCAACTTTTAATGCTCTGCCAACTGGAAAATAAGTATCGTATATCACCTTGTTTTAGAACGCAAACAACTTTAACCTCTACTCATATAATAATACAGCTTAAATTGGCATACCGCAGTAAAATCTTTTATTTCATATAGGCTTAACACATGTGGAATCTTCGGGACACTTGCTTATCAGATGGTAAGCTTATAATAATCAACTGCGACATTATTCAGTAGTCAAGTTTTACTAATGTGCAATTCTCACGATGTGTTTTCAGCTATTGTAAATACTCTTGGTTTTTACTTATTCTGTGTATGTTATCTTATTGTGGTATTTCTGGTTTACTTTATCTTATTATGCTATGAGTCTTGATACCATTTTTAAACAAATAATTTATATTATTATTTATACTAGTTCCTGTTACATGAAATCTCTAGGTTTTCTGTCATGAACTTGGTCTTTCTATTTATTCATAAATATAAGCATTCGATAATCATTCTAAAACAATAATATTTATTACTACATCACCGCGCCAGTTCCTCTACGTGGTAGGTAGAGAACACCGAGTGCCAAATATCTCTATTCACACAAATATAACGGGCTTTTATTTTACACCACTCTGTTCAACGAATATACATCTTTTTCATTATTTCTATACATAATATATCCACACGAACTTATTTCAAACTTATTTATATCAGTAACCGGCGCTAAATTAAATACGTATTTCCAACTCGACTCATAAAACACGAAAAACATTGCTGTAGCTATCCAAGCGCCTCGCCATCCATTACAAGTTGTAGGCGGCCCTTTACATTATTGCTTTGCGAAAACAAAGCTACAAGCTATTTCTGTCTAAGCAAGTTCAGATGTTGACACAAGGGAATTCTCATGACCGGCCTACCATGTTGACTCAAATAAACACGTGTTCCGAGCACTGCGAGCGGACTGTTGCCGGGACAGACACACACACGCACACTTCATTCATAAACGTTCGTGAATGGCTGCACCCCAGTGCGGAGTATAGGCATTAAACGTTACATCAAGGAGATTATAATTTTATATCTGGCAATAAATCACTTGTATACCTTCTATTTTTAATCTCTTGACCTTTGTGCGATTACAAACGTTGATGTTTTTGACATACTGTATACAATGTACCGTATTAATTACGTATTTGCCTATTTAATTAACAAAATTATAGGGATGAGTAAATTTAAAATCAAATTGTTGTAAATAGAACAATTGGACTATTAAATGAAAATTTATACAGCTTTATATTCGTATATCTTAAATTCAATTGTACATCTGAGCGTCAAATGTACATCTGAGCTGTCAGATTCTTTGGCGCGAAAGCTCTTTACGCGCCGTGCTCGCCTGGTACCGCGGGCGGACCAGTCGGCGGACATGTTGTTTTATTAATCGCGATACTGACCGCTGCCAACGCGAACCGATAAATTATTACAACATCGAAGCTCTAACGAATCCCTATTTATGTTTCTAATGGAATAACAATTACGCAAATATCATGCGATTAGCGCGGGCTTTTTAAAAGTAAACAGATGTATATGCATGACGGTTTTAGGTTTGTTATACATATAATTTAGTATGTAGACGTGTGTAGTACATACGTTTCTATAAATAGATATCTTTCGGTGATCAATAATAACATGCCGTTTCGTCTATTGTGAGGTTTACTGCGCTTTGAACTGTATGATCTGGGTGAGGTCGCTCTATGTTTCGTTTTTAGTGGAATAATGTTTCTATTGTCTATTACCTCAGAAAGATACGTTCAATATTTTAAACGCATTAAATCGGAACATCGATATAGAAATGTTCTGTTAAGCAAAGATAAATTAATATTCGTAAAAATAATGAATTTGAGATGAGTTATATCATATACATATACCTACATATCATATACATATACGAATGTACACAGTTCACAAAACATGTTTAATTTATTGTTATAAAGACTAATATAAGTACTTTTAGGTAATAAATACAAAAATCCAGATTGGTTTTTCATACAGGTAATAATAATAAGCCTAAACTGGTTGTTATTACATAGTTTTACACAAATCAACCGTGTAACAATTACTTACTAAAATTATCATCATTTTCATGAACCCTTTTATTGTTCGATTATTCGACACGGATCTCATCAATAATGAGATTAAAACCTCAGTCCGCCACACTGGTCAAGTGCGAGCTGCATGCTCTTACACGTCATAAAAACACAATGAAGAACTCTAAAATATTCAAGTTTCCTTACGGTGTTGTTCTTCACCGTTACAACAATTGAGTGGGAAGTGCTATAACTTTTTTTAAAGAACGTGATATGTTTTAATTAATTTTATGGGCCAGTAAAACATATTTGAGATGAGATGAGATGTGACGAGATCTCCAAAGTAATTTACAATAATGCTATAAGGGTCTAATATTATGCGTAATGCCTAGCGTCAGGTATAAATTTTTTTATAGTAAAGTTTTTTTTTATAATATGTGAATAAATATGTCCAGGCCGAATTCTACTTGATGATGCGCGCAGCGTAGTGCGACGCGCACGCGCATCGTAATGGGTTAGTCGTCACCTCTCGACTCCAGCTACTGTATAGTTTGCATACAAATGTTCCACGACGATATTATCTATACACTTATAAATAACATATTCATATTTTATATGGCAACTTCGTTCACATCTTTATTGTTGGTCGTGCGTCGGTCGATGAAAATAAAGATTCTACGTTATTTTATAGTTGTGTTGCCAACAACAAAACTTGTTTTATTTATTATTTATATCTATAATTATGACCGCTAATCCTGTTCAAGTATACATTCGCCTTACTCTTATTTACTTGAATTCAAAAGTAAATTTTGATTTTTATGCTATACAAATTGTTCAAAATATATGTTCATAATTTTTTCATTGTAATATTTAATCACACATTCTATTTTCATGCGATTTATATGAATAAATTGGATTAAAATTCCTCAAAATTAAGTTATCTAACTAGTTTTCTTGTCATAGACGCTCGCAAACGATCTCGGGGAAGATTTAGAAGAGTGAATGGGTAACGGAAATGTACCACAGAAGCGTTAAAAAAGTATGAGAGTCCTATAAAGCTTGAAAGACAGCTGGTATAACGCCTCTGGTTTCGCCATGTATTGTCCAATTTGCCTGTTTATCATCCAATGCTAAAAAATTAAGCCTGTTATAGAAAAAACTTCATTCAATTTACGAAGCGCTCAATTTAAGCAGAACCGAATTAAACCTGATTGTATTTAAATCATTCCAATGTCTATGTACCTTGGGCATATAATTTACTCTGTATTTGCCAAATTTACATTTCATTCTCCGTGTGTTTAGCGTCTCGACCCTCGATACGAACACGTTATGACACTTAAAGCCAAATTTATGTCAATTATGGGCGGTGGTTCGGCGCGGCCAAATTAGGCGGAATGAGAAAAATAAATAATTATATCTAAATGCTACAAACATACAGAAATCCTTTGTATTATTACTTCAAGTAACACGATAAACGTAATGTTCATTTTAAACATGTAAACTAAGATTTAGAATACACAATTAGGTCATTGCATTAATACATCCGCCATTTTTTTGGCCCTACTGTTTTTTGTCGCTACTATAATTATATTGTAATTATTATGTGTGTTAAAACATAAATAATCCATTTCGCAAAGTCATACACAAATAAATATATAAATAAGTAAACAGACTATAACGGGAACATTTTAAAGTACATACAAAACTGATTATTTATTTATCATCGTTGTCATCAGTTGATTAGAAACATTTCCGTGTATTATTTTTATCTTTGATCATTAGCTTTCTATATTTGGCAAGATTATCCTCATTCCATTCACCACTGACAGTCCTCAGCAGGTATCGAATATTAAAATTATAAGATAAAGGATATTTAAGTAATTCAACAAGTATAATTATAAATAAATAATAAATATAAAAAAATATTATTTAATGGACGTAAAAGATATAAGCAAATCAATTTAAACGTAAAAACGCCTGTAATCCACGAAGGGGTAGGCAGAGGGGTGTACTACACCCCCACGTTTCACCAGTTCTGTTTAAGTCCCATGGAATAGGTGGTGCGCCTATTGCCATACACCAAGCACTGATGCAGACTCCGAAACTCTACTAGAAATTCTAAATTAGAGAAATCTAATAGTACCCGACCCGAGATTTGAACCCAGAACCTCCCGATAGGCAGTCGCGCTTGCAACCGTTCGACTAACGAGACAGTCGAGCGAATGAATTTATAATATTTTTTAGAAGAATTATCAAACAGATTTTGAAAATTACAACTTTTTAAATGTTTCTCTAGATGAAATAGTTTCCTGGTTTTACAAGAAAATTCCTTTCTTATCATCTTTCCATAATATGATCATTAAATTCTCATTGTAAAATGGAGTCACATGTATCCATGTTATTATACTATTCATGTTATTATATAGTGTAGGAAATAGTTCCATTACCCGCGTTTTTCCAAACTTCGCTCACCGTTCCGTTCACTCACCGACGCGCAGCTCCGCGCGCCGCAGGAGTAATACGTTTTTGCCGCCCGTTCACGCAGTTCGGTACACAGCCGCGCCTCGAACATCGATTAGAAACCTACTATTTTATTAGTACATTACCGAAATGGTATTTATGTTTCTTTGTCTAAAAATGTTATAATAAGTGTTTTTAACCACAATAGATATTATACTTTAATTACACCGACTTTATAAATAATTATTATTTCGGTACTGTTGATTAATAACTAATTAATACTTATAACAAATTACGGTTTTTAAGCAATAAAATATTAACATATTATTGGCATTTTTTGGTACTGAGCTTAATGGAATGGGCTTATATTTTAAATTGTAATAAATTGTTATTGTTTTTTAAATTACTCTTATTGTTTGGTATTAAAAAGTAACAGTAGGTTTCTATAATTTTAAAGTATAAATAACCATCCAAAATCAAAACTGAAGACATTGTTCTGTTCTTATTTATCCTTTCATTTATTAGCAGTCAAAATACCAAAATCATCAGAATCCAGTGCATTGAGTTTCTCTGGACTGTGTAACTAATAAATTCGCGAATTATCCTGAAGTGTGTGCCCTAAATATGATTTATTGGGGCAATAAATCTGTTGCTCTCTCGTTATGATGTAGCAAAGACGT
Source organism: Parelbella ahira ahira (assembly GCA_018244795.1). NCBI lineage: Eukaryota > Metazoa > Arthropoda > Insecta > Lepidoptera > Hesperiidae > Parelbella > Parelbella ahira. The sequence goes on along the minus strand of DWME01003432.1, from coordinate 9,434 downwards.
TTGAAAGCCTGCCAACTTGCCGAGTCCGCACTTCTAGACATCTATAAGCATAAAGTAAAACAGTCTTTGATATACTTAAATAATGATTTTTTATAGTTATAATGCTGGTAAATATCTAGCCAACAATCTGATTCATAAACCGAAGAGTATGTCAATTTCCAAGTTGCCCATTATACACATCATAAGGTTTTTTATTTTTCATGAACATCTGATCCGTTCACTAAAAAGTCTGTGTATTTTGATAGGTACAAAAAATATAAATTAATCGTATGTAAAACTATCTTCGTGCAGAATTTTTATCTATGTAAAATCTATACAAAATATAAATTCACATACTTGCTTTATACGTATTACAAAAATTGTATTTCAATTCTTAATTCCTAATCAAAAAGAATTAATATTAAAAATTGCTGTAGCGTAACTAACGCCATCTACTTTTGGTTAAGGAGAACCATAATGGCGCCAGCCTTCTTTGTAGTTAACGCATGAGTCGAGAGATGGCGCTTAACAGACACGTAACTTCATAGTCCAAACATAGGGGGCGCCGTAATTTACATATTGTCTATAAGTGTTAAGCGCTAACGTAGTTATGATATGAATTTGGTATTTTAAAACTTCTTTTTAAATGTACATACGAGAATAAATAATATACGTATGATTTTATCAAATAATTGTTACACTTAAATTTCGGGGTACGTTTGTGTCACTTTAATGCATAGATCTGAATGTCTGTTCACTATGCTGAGCCAGTCCTAGTAGGTAAATATAACTGTTTAAAATCTATAAATTTATATTGTGTATTTATATTATGATGAAAAGGTCAGGAAAACAGATTCTGTGATATTATTATTTATATTATATTTTATATTATTTAGTATTTGGTACAGTTATTGTTCACGCACTGAATTCATATTTATAAAGCGTACTCTGGATGTTTTTTATCAATCACACCCTCCGTATCCAGAATTGTTGACGAGCCTGAGCATATAGAGTTGTTTTCGTCTTACTATAAATGGAACTTCACCTATGCTAAATAAAGACATAATAATATAGTTATACCTTGTTAAAGTTTAAGGTTCTTTGTCCAATAGATTAGCGATACAAGCAAGGCAATTTAACTCAGCAAAAGCATTAGGCAAAAATGTTTTTGGAAATGTTTTGTTCCAAAATTAGAGCACGTCAAATTATTCAATCGCAGTACATTTCTTTGCGTAATGGGGCAATAAAAAACGAGTTCGGCTTCGCGGACCGTTGTTTGTGTGGATGTGACGTCACGGGGCGGGGGGCGCGGGCGGCGAGGCGTGGGAACCGCGGCAGGTGCGCGCGCGCCGGCCACTGATCCTGAACACCTATACCCGCACACCCACACACACAACTGCTACACACATCCACACACAAGGAACTCGCCCGCTATTGAGAAAGTTCCGCTTTTCCAATGTGTAATGTATTCCGCTAGGATCAAGTTGTATCGCTCGAGTCTTGTTCGTAGTCGTGTTTGAGCCTAGTTTAAGTTTCGAACAGATTAATTAAGTAAACCGTTATAATTAAATACTATGAAATCATTCGTTCACAAACACTTCTTTTCCATTAATATACACGCAGTAAATTATCGAATGTTCATAATCAATATTCAAAACACTCCTAACATTTAAAACGACATCCGAAGGAAATAAATTCAAATAATTTGTAATTGTTTAAGTGACCTTTTTTTTAATTCATTGAAATAGTAAGAAAGTAAAAACTTTATACTTAACTAACACTAACTAATATGTCTAAAAGAAACAGAATCAATGTAAAATAATATCCAATGTTCGTTGGGCAAACAATTAGGTGAGCTGCCTACAAAATATTTGTGTTTAAAAACGTTATGGGAAAATAACTAAGTTATTCGGCCTCGGCGAGCGAAATTCAATAAAATCAGCGCAAAAATTAGATTGGTCCCCAGAGGACACTAAAAGGGAGTTTTTCCCCTTTGATCTTGCGTGTTGAAGTGAGCGAATGAACAAGCGAACCTATTTGTCGGTCGGTCATTCGTTCTTTATTAAAATTCTTCGCAAAGTTCGATGACACAAATTAATAATGTTAGTACCTACTATTAAAAAATTATAATTTTCAATTGATAGTACCTACCTACGTTTTTTATATATATCTGCAATAAAACTTAATTATTCCATCCATATGAGCAACAGTGTGGTAGATTTCCTACCTTCACGAGATATACAGATGCTTTCGAATATCCCTAAAATTATAACTAAGTTTATTCATAAACGTTTAATATTAAATTACCTACCAGGCTGTCTGACCACTTTAATCAAACGACTGGATACAGTTGGATTCAAATGCCCAGGAGTGGGGTGGATCCATGGGAGGTCTATGCCCAGCAGTGGACTGGACTTATAAAGTATGATAGGTGAATATTATGTTAGAATAATAACTTTTTAAGTGAATGTTATCGAATAATCATCAACCGTTTTATCGACCCATTGGGCACGAGTCACATCTCAAATAAGAAAGTCATAGATATTCTGTTCGATTAACGAACATAATGTACATATAAAAGGTGCGTATAAAAAGTGAAGAACTTAAGACGAGAGTGAGTGGAACGGCTAGAAAATTATATTTTCCCAATAATTACAGTACATTATTTTTGTGATATGTAATAACTACTGCGGTGTTGGGAGTAACTCAGAGCGAGCTGCCTCCGGCGCGGGGCGGACGGCGACCGGGACCGGCCACTTATGTTGATTAATTGTTAATGAGCTAAGTGTTAATCGCTCTGTTGATGTTAATTACTCATCTGTGTACCTTACGTGCGTATATATAACGATTTTTACTATTAGTCAGTAGGCCCTAGTTTTTCTTATTAGATTCTCTGTGAACTGCTTGTAAAGTTGTGGTACTGTTTGTAATATTAACAGTATGTACTGTGTGTAAAAAAATACCGTTTGTAAAAGTTAAACTATTGTTTATAAAAGTTCAAGCACGGTTGCTAAAAATAAATTGTCGCTTCCATCATTCCTAGCTCTCTGTAATTAATAGAATGCGTACGGACATTTTAGGTTATACCTAATTTTACAAGCGTTTTAGACACATAATTATAATAGTCACAGTTTACAAGTACCTAAGTATGAACCTCGTGAAAACGATAATAATTGTTACTAATTTAATTAATTGTTATTAACTTTTACCGGGTAGGCAGAGAGCTAAAACTGGTAACAGATATGCTAAACGCGAATGTAATTTTATTCGTGAATCTGTCGGTAATCGCACAAGAATGTTAGTGGTACTATTTTGAAAAAAGCCCACAATGACAGGAAACCTTACTGGTCATTGTCTAACCAACAAAAACTGGCAGACAATACTCATTGACGATTCGATACGAGTTTTACCTTTGACGGGGAGAAAACCCGCAAATCTGTGTTGCGAAATTAGTTCTGTGTCCTTCTTGATTACAAATTTATCCAATTTTGGATTCTTTTTGATTATTATTGAAGTGCCATTTCCAATTAAATTATATGATCTAATTAGCAGATCATTCACAGGCTGTCTCAGTCCAGCAATGGACTTAGGTCTCCCCAAATGAAGTTTTTACCGAGGTTTTTTTCTATAAAGTTACAATTATAATATGGTACAAAAATGCTTATTTCCTTCTGGAATAATCTATCAATCGAATAAAATCAATAAACCATCTGCAAATAAATCAAAATAATAATCTGACCTAAAGTAGATTGTGGAATATAAGGGGGTTCCAAGTACCATCTTAGGAATCCAAACCAACCTCGCTTTTTTATTAAGGGTAGCGTTTAGCCGCGATCTTGCCTGACGGTAAGCGAAGATGAGTCCTAAGATGGAAAACGCATGCCTAGGTAACCTATTCACGTTTTATCTGTGGCGCACCCTGCTGTTCAACAGACCAGGCTCTGACGACCGGCTGGGCGCAGTATGGCGAAGTCTTTCTAGGCAAGACTAAATTCCTTGGGTGCTTACGGGCAGCACAGTAAGCAGTGGGAAAAGTCGTACTCTGCGATTCCCAACCTAATGTCCTGCTTAGGAGCATTGGGAAAAAGAACAGACAAACTGATGTTTGTTTGTCCAACAGTGAAATTATAGATTGATGATGATATTTTTTTTAGTACAGGTCAGCACTTGGCCACAGTCTTGTCTGACGTAAAGTAAAAGTGTGACTTTCAATGTAGCATACTTGCCTAGCAAATACCTATTCACATTGCTTTTGAAAAGACCGATATTGTTTAACAATTAAACTCTACATTAGCGTAGTTTGTATGTATTGCAAGTAATTGTAACATTAATCAAAGTGGCTGCAACTTTCAATCTTCGCCGCTAATCGTTGCAAATTGCCTTCAATTATAGCACGCTCCTCGCGTGATGCTAATGATACGTGTGATATGATATCGCTCATTGTTCGATAAAAGCTCCCTTAGAAACTTATAATTACCCGCCGCTAATCACTGTTGGATTATTGCGTTGTATGTTTGTGTATTCTTGTGGTTTATTAATGTACTTCCTATGTTTCATTTACTGTTTTGATGGTTTGCTGTTTTGTACGCGATATATTTCACGTTTAAGCGTTTTTCATGTTGGAGAAACTGTTGTCGTACTTCACATAATCACCATCAGCCTATATCAGTTTCCAATTAGGCCTAGGCCTCCCCTACTGTGCAGTATTTCACCCTGCACTCGGCTTATAGTGTTAGTAAGGAGTAATTCTCTTGATCTTTGCTTCTAATGCAACTTTGGATTGGAATGATATCCTTGTTCTGAAGAACAAACGCATTTTAATTCTACAAGTTATTATATCAGAAGTCAGAACGGTATAGTCCTTTACCGATATAAAGACATTGTTAATGTTGGCAACACCGAGTAGGTATATTTGAGTGCGAGTTCGGCGACTCGTTGCTAAGGATATAATATACTGTTTGTCCCGATTTATTTGTAAGAAATATATTAGTCATACCTATAATGTGTAGGTTAATTTTTTATCGTTTCAATATTGAACAAGAAACTCCACTTAGGTACATTGAGAAAGAATTAAGGTTATAGAAATTTTATAATAGGTACAATTTTTTTTTCATTAGAAGATAGTTAGTGTCAATTAGCTTGCTTAATAATAAATGTTAATTAAAATATTACTTAGTATTAATTAGTAGAGAAAAAAAATAATATAAATTACAAATGAATCATTTTATGTTAGCAGAAACGATTTGCGATAAAAGAGCTGGCCGAGTTCAACGGAAAAATTAGTGGAGTAAAAAAAACATTGACATGTTCTGTGAATATGAACATGGCTATCTACTTTAATGAACGTGATTAAAGCACAATAATATCAACAATGAATGAATACATTCATCATACTACATTGTCAAAGCACAGCAAGTTTTTTGTGACCAGTAATTTCGATGTTTAAGTCACTTAAGCTCCAAGTGTAAGATGGGGCTAATTTGAGGATCGCGTGAGTGTTTGCAGTTTGGCAGCAAGTGACCTCTTAAGTGTTGCGTTATGAGATAAACCCTATAGTTTGCTGCCCTTGACACATGAACAGTAGCAAAGGATCAAATATCAACAATTTTTCGCTGTTCGTGTGTCTCCAAATTTATCGTCTATGGTCCTATTCAACCAATTTGTGATAAAAAAATTCTGTGGTTATCAGATAAATATTGCGAAAAGTTCATTAAACAATTTGGCGTCAATATTTATTTTAACACAACTATGTCGTCATAGATATAGAAATGATAAAGTGGCGCCACGTATGGAATTCTAAGAAACTAAAATGGCTATGTTCCGATACTATAAACAATTTAATTGCAGTTTTATAATCAATCTAATAAATTATTCCAAAGTTAAATTTAATTTCTACATCATTTACCTAATGTACGTTTGATATGTATAAATAATGAGACTCGATAATGACAGTTAGTTAAGTTTTATAAGTTTTTACAGATACACTTAGACACAGATCAAATAAAAAAATGTGTACTTAGGTGTAACTGGTCTTATCGTTATAAAATGCGATACAGTACATCATTACAAGTTTTAATTTAAACGTGGGTACATAAAAAAAACTTAAATTAATCAGATACAGAATATGTAGCTACAGTCTCACGGTCTGTCGCAAAAATTATGCAAATCGAAAGAGAAATATTCCATTTCTCGTCAATAGTGTCACATTACGGGCTATTAGTAGTAAAAAGTGTTCGCCCGGTGTTGCCAACGGTCCACTAACGATAATGTGGACGCCACAGACTCGACATCAAGTAGAAATGATTGAACGCTTTGACAATTTAACTGAATATTTGACAAGACGTAACTAAACAGAGCACATGATAATTAATCTGATATTGATTTCAGATAAGTTCATCGCTGACTTGTTAAGAAATTCTTTTAGACTGTTACAAGGCATTGATAAACATATTTGTGAGTTAAATGAGCATTCTACGTACATATGAACTATTAATAGTGGGTAGTTGTAGTTTAACTAAAAATCTTATCTGCTGTTCTAAAACCTTGACACCAATTGAATTATGTATTTCATATTGTATATATATATTATATATCATTGTATTGTAGCAATTATAAAATGACAAATTTAAAAGGATGGAATATGGTATTATGTGTTCTCTTCTTACTTAGGAGAGGATCTCGGCTGATAATATTTTCATATAATAGCAATCACAGTCGATAAAAAGGAGTTGTCAATAAAAGTTGATGTTCTTTTTGAATCGGTGTCAGAATAATACACTTTGATATATCCGTCAAATGCTTGTTCTATTAAATACTCGTGAAGTTTACGCACCTGCGCTTCACGCTCCGTATGTCGCGACCCTAAACCTGCCTTCATATATTTACTAAGATCGTGCGATAAATAACTAATTGTCAAAGAAATTCCTACCTGTATTTAGAGATAGCAAAACACTAAATTGCCAACCGTAAAATTTTAATGTCCATGTTTGATAATCGTTATTTAAATTAATTTATTTGGATATTACAGAAATATGTTTTTATAATCAAATGTCTCATTTAATTATCTAAATTAGTAAGAATTGCTCGTAGAAAAATATTTAAATTTTCATGACTTATCTTGAGAGATATTTTAACGAAATCAGTATAAAATTACTACTCTCATACCGATTTATTAATAAATATTTATTAATAATTCGGTAATAACCAAAGACAAGTATTCTTGGAAGCGAAATCTCATAAAGCTTAATAAATCTCGTTTGGTGACCATTTATTTTCAGGGATTGCTAAATTGTCTTTAATTAATTCTAATTGAGAGTCCTTTAGTATTCTTCGCAAGGAGTATTATTGCGAACGCCCGCATCGTAACGTTGTGGGATATTTCTGACCCTCATGCTCGCCACACTTTCAATTTCACTCGAAAACCGTACAACTACTTCTATTAACGTAAATAATTAATCCCACTGTAGGTATATTGTAATGACGTTGTAAAAAAATAAACAACTGGCAACATTAACGGCGTATCCTGTTTACATTGAGAAATGCTTTAACACTAAATCGCTACAATTCCACGCATACAAATTTCATTACGGGAACGATGAACCGATTTAGCCGTCGGTCGCTCAACTGATTCGACTTCCTAAGAAAAGTGCGCGTGTTGCGACCGTAATGGGCGCGGTTTATATTTTTATTGTCGGCGTGACACAATACTCTGCTACCGTTCGAGTCTCCGTGTAAGATTTCATTAGCTAGAAATCCGTCGAGTGTTTTTCCGGGCTTCCCAGCTCATCCACAATGGCGGCGCTTCCGGCTAGGTTCCCGCCAAAACAGAAATAAACTGACCCACTTGCGCGGGCGCACGTCCGGCCGCGCGCGCTTGCATTTCCGGATGTCGTGTCATATTTATGAGTTATGATTTTTTTTCACTCTACAATTCTACAGTTTGATTATTTTATTTAATATATTTCTATTTATCAATGGTATTAAAATTATTTAAACACTTTTATTGTAACTCGAAACTTATTTAGATGTTTGGAATTTACTTTACAGATTTTTTTAAATATTATTTTTAATTTTGAGTAATTAATTGACTGCCTCGTCGGTCGAGTGGTTGGAAGCGCGACTGCCAATCGAGACGTCCTGGGTTCAAATCTCGGCTCGGGTGCTATTTGATTTTTCTAATTTAAAATTTCTAGTAGTGACTCGGAGTCCGGAATTGTACCCTGTGTATGGCAATAGGCTCACCACCTATTCCACGAGGCTTAAACGTAACTGGTGAAACTTGGGAGTGTACTACACTCCTCTGCCTACCCCTTCGGGGATTACAGGCGTGATGTTACTTTTTTTTTAAAAAAGCATGTATGTCATTGAGAGAGTCAAGCCATTCTATAAAAAATCTATTTATTAAACAAAATATGTACGTAATTATAAAAATAAAACATAAGTATATAAATGACAAACTTGATTTTGGAATCAACGAATACAGCCGCACCAACATTATGGAAAGACGAAACTAAAAATCTAGGTAGGTACATACAATCAGATGGTAAAAATTACAATAATCTCATTAAATCATGAATACATTGAGTTGTAATAATATAAGAAAACCGTTGCAAAAAATTGGTGTAGAATGAAAAAAAAGCTAAGGTTGACGTTAGTAATAGCGGGAAGTGGGAACTTTATTCTTATATACTCAGACATATACATATCTACTTATACGTCAGGTCCCCTATAATGAGGTAGGCAGAGAACATCGAGTGCAAAATGTCATATCCTTGCAGACCTGCCAGGCTTTATGTGAATTAATAATTTATTGTGTTTCCTTTTTTTAAAGAACTGTGCTATGATTTAAGACATAATCGATTTTAAGACCAAATGAAAGCTTACAAGAAAATATCAATAATGATTTGAAAGCTAAAACAGTTAATATTTACTTCCTTTTACATTTTACTACTTTTTTCGATACCTTCCGCTTCTTTTTCTCCACCATGAACCCAGATCTCCGGAAGCCGACATCACTAGGGATGGGCACGTCGCCGTGCTCGTCCACAGCCAGTCCGGTTTTCAGACAGTATCGATGGTTCGGTATCAAATTAATCGATAAATCCGGCTTGTAACAGGTTTGATAGTTGTAGAAGTGGTAATCGCTGAAAAGATATTAAATATTACATATAGTAATTTTATTGGTAGCTAATTTGTTGCCAATTTTCGCCGCCAGAGGCGCCACTAACAATATCGTTGTATAGTAAAAGACAGAGGTAAAGATATTACTAATTTGTAAATTAAAAAATATAGAATTTTTAATATATTGCAATGACTGCATATTCTGAATAAAAAGCTTTCATTGGCTATCTTCATTATACGCTATATATTAGCTTCGGCCGTATGTATGTATGTATGTAACGGAATCTTTGAGCTCAATTTTCACCGGTTTCTAGAAATCTGATCAATTTGAAATT
>DWME01003431.1:0-18349 GCA_018244795.1 Parelbella ahira ahira | reverse complement strand
AAACCGGTGAAAATTGAGCTCAAAGATTCCGTTACATACATACATACAACCGAAGCTAATATAAAGCGTGTAAAAAAGTATTTGCAATCTTCATATTTCATTGTAGGATAAAATTTAGAAGGAAAATGGAATGGGGACGGGTTGGCGATGTCTTGTTTTAATAGTTTGGACTATTTGATTTTGTACAAGAAATATAAAGATGACATCTATGGATGTATGTGTGTGAGAGAGAAAGAGGATCCTGGTAATGTGTAACAGTAATGACAACATTATCATTGCACATATGTACATGATTTATCGTACTGTATATAGGTACGTAAGTAAGAGTGCGAATATACATATTTACATACACATAAAATTTGCAGGGAGTTGTCAAAAAAACTGCATAACGTAGCAATATATTCATTTTCCAATAATAAATATGCGGCAAGAATAATCAAAGGTAACTGTACTAAATGTTTAAACAATGGACACAAATTGTTTATTAACTGTAGATAATATATAAAGTGAGTGAAGGTTGTGCGAGGAATTCAAATTCTTTACATATATGAACTCCCTGTATCCGTTGCACATTAAGAAAAGTACCGTTGGACCCTTAGTGTTCCTTTACACTCCTATTATTAATGAACTAACCGGGAAAAAATTTTAACAATTTTTGCCAAATGCTTTAGGAGTTATTAACAGTACTACTGGACAATTTTTTACAATTCATCTTTCAAAGTTGTTGTTGGCGGTTCGTAAAAGCCTCTAAAGCGTCTTAGAATTCAGCAAAATATTTCTATCTAACCGTACTTGGTTACATAGTCGAGTGTAAAATGTATTATCAATCTGTATACCTACTTAATTTTTAGTTGTTCATTATTCTTATGAAGTTTATATGAACATTATCAAAGTAATGGATAATATAAGTTTTCAAAGATGTGATGGAGAACTCTAGTTCTGTGTCACAAGATTATTTTGTAGGCAGTGAAAATTTATACATAAAAAATTATATATAGATAGAAAAACACATATTGTTCACAATAAGACAAGTCAGTATTATTTAAACCCCAAAGACTTATCAACAAATGTAAACGAAAGTTTCTTTATAGCTTGAACTAATAACAGCAACATAAAAATAGACTTAACGACATCATCTATATATACATATTTCTAAGCATTGTGGTCAGCGAGATAAATCGAAAAAGATGGAGAATGAAGAGGAACGAAAGACAGAAAAGATTAAAAATAAATGCATAATTGTCCTATTATAAAAAATCTTTTAAATTAAATCCTTCTTTGGATAATTGAAGAATCAAGAAAAATGTTTGTCTCAACGCTGTGACATTCACGGAACCCATTATTACTTGTTCCCGACACACTCTTGTCCGGCTTTTTTCTCGTACAGCCTTAAAGGAGTTTTCTGCTTTTGCAACGGAGGCGATTAAATTCTTTTTTTACCGACCGTTTACGTTAATGGCTGATCTAACTTGTAAATTACATGTAAAGGTAATCTAAATGTCCTTTATTAATATTCATAGTATTGTTACCAATTGACAGAAATGTGACTATCCATAAAAACAAAATGGCGGCAGTTAAAGGCAGCTATTTGTGAGAGCTGTGCTCTTTATACTGCCATTCGAACAATAGGTGATAACAATTACTTTTCGAAACTAATACATAGTTAAATAAAGATATTGGGTTTTGAATCATCCGTCCACGTCACCCATTTCGATTGTCAGCAGGCGTCTGGAGAGTAGATACCTACACTTAATAATGAATAAAATTGAAGTGTTACATTATTTGCCTTAATTTTTTACCCTTTAATATATGGTATTGTTTTGTTTATTTGCCCTCTATTTTATGAAATTCATTTAATTTATGAATGCCTCTCTACTTTTTCAACCTTGGTGACGGTGAAAACTTATTTAAAAAGTAAAATCGTAAATATGTACATAATTTTCCAACACATATACATATAATACGTGTAAATACATCTATTATAAGACATCAAAACTATACATACAGCAATATTTATTAACTTCGAGAAAATGTTTGACAGCTAGCTATTTGGGTCTTTTGACATTAATTGCGTTCATTTAAGTTATAGCAGAGGAATGAATGAGAAGAATTTGACATTTAAATTTAAATTTCATTATTTTTCTATTCGACATGGTACATGTGGAATATTAAACACTTTATGTACGTACGTAAAACTATGTAGTTGTCCAGTAGTGACGGAAATTCGATCGCAGTTCGTTAAATTTTCAGTTTGTGCGTTATTGAGTTTCTTATGTCAAAGAGTGTATCTGACCTCTATATATCTTTACTCCGTGCGACAGTTCGACCACAGACTATTATGTATTGATAGCATTAAATATAAAACAAATATTTTTTTTTATTTATGAAGTATATTTGTAACGCCTATATATATGTAACAGATAAAAATTTTAGTTATCATACTTTTTACTACCTTGTACCTACCATGTTCTTAATACTTACAGGACTAGTAACAAATATATGTTATCTGTCAACACTCTTCATAGACACTCTTCAGTTTCGTAGCGAGTATATCGTATGGCGTGACAGATAGTTCTAAAATCGCATCTGAATAGATCAAAAACTTTCTGATACGCGAATAATTATTGTAGTGTTCTTTGTGATAAAAGTGTTCTATTGAATCTATTCTATTGTGATAAAAGTGTTCTATTGAACCAATTTTGCATAAATGCCATTTGAATTTGAATTTGAATTTTAGTAGAACCCAGTAGTAATATTCTTTATTGTACACTAAAATGTGATAAATAAAAATGGACACAGAAAATGCTTAATAGTAGATTGTACAACGGGCGGTCTTACCGCTAACTAGCGATCTCTTCCAGGCAACCCTGTTTTTAGTAGTATAGTCTTAACTATACCGTTCTTCCGTTATACTTCCGTTGTTACCTTAAGCTTAGTTAAGGTAACAACGGAAAGTTAGTTAACCTTAGTTAAGGTAACAACGGAAAGCGGAAACAATTCTTTATCGCTGACGCGAAAAGACACCACTGACAACCTTAGATACTTACTACTAGCAACGTTGCTGACACTAATTACCTAATAATTACTAGCACTAACATTTGCACAAATATTACTAAAAGTAAAATTACTCGGCTACTCTTCGGAGTAAATTGCAGATGACATTGGCAGTAACGGGCGTTCATTTCTGCTCTCTATTTGTTTGCTACCCCATTCTCATAAAAGAAAATATCGTGTTCCTCTTACTAGACAATTGTCTGTATGCTACAAAGCCAATGCCTGCTCCAAGGTCCACCGTTAGTTTTCCAACCGACCATTAAAGCCGCCGATATTTGTTAAACAAACCTAACACGTTACGTAGCGACTTCGTTGACAGAATTAGTTCCAGTATAATTAGAGTGACCATAGAAATGGCGGCCGCCATATTGGGAGTTAGATAATTGTAAGCTAAACAACGTATTTGGTGATGTGAAGTGACGCTCAAACGTTGTTTTTGGAGGTTGTGTAAAATATTTCGTCACCCAAGGATTTGTCATGTATGAATTACATGACATTACATTGGCTTTTGATGGCACTTGATCGAGACGTGATCATATAAATACGTCAAGAGTAATCTTCGTAGGTACTCCTCTAAAGGAAAATTCCGCGCTAAAAGAGTGTGAGATTTGGAAAATTTAAAGCTTACATTAAACAGAGCAGGGTCTAAAAATAAACATAAAATTTGTATACAAACGGTTATTAATTAAATTAAATAAAACAATAATTGAATGTTTTAGTAATGTCAATATCAAACGTATAATAGTCTGTGGTCAAACAATAGTATCCATAGAGATTTATAGATATTGACATAAGTAGTTCAATAACTTTCAAATTGAAAATTCAACACGTAAAGGTCTAATTTGGACCACTGCTTGACCACTAGTTTGTTTCAATGAGTGTATTCACGGCAATTGTAATACGAATGGTCAATATTTTATAATCCAATTAAGTAAAAGGTACTTTAATAACTATTGTTACGGTTAAAAAAGCTTGCCTTGTATTGCTGTTTACCGTTGGCATTAATTTTTTTATAAAACTATATGTATATAAATTAACACATACATATACCTACACAAAACTATTTTACAATAATTCTGTCTTTTTCATTTATATCTATTTATGTTCTTTACCGTTACTTTATTAATAATAAATTAGTAAACATAAAAATATTGTAATATTGCAATTTACATTGTAACACATTATGACGCTTCCCTTTCCCCCTGGCATTTCGAAGGAACTGACTTCCAGGCCATAGCGCACGCTTTTCTTGGAACCAAGGTTCTCTATTCCAAATGTAAAATATATTGTCAACAATAAACTCCATTTTCATATAAATTTCTTAATTCATGCTGCATGCACAAATCCAAACTCTAAACTACTATTAGAAATTTCAAGTTAGAAAAATCAAGTAGCAACCGACCCAGGCATCGAACCCAGGAGGTCTCGATCAGCCATTGCTCCGGGAACCACTCGACTAAGAAGACAATCAAATCAAATCTTCTGCTTTAATAACAACTTACCTGAAACATTTGATAAAAGAGCATCTATAAGGAAAACGAACATTCGCGTATTAAACTTTCTATAGTCTTTAGCATTTGTGTACCTATATATTACACAGGATTTGGGTATAAAAGATTATGTTGCGGCAAAAACACCGTTAACCTCATTTCCTTTGGTTAGAAAAACCGTTATTTATCGATCTAGTTTCCCTAAAAAGCATTTTTGCGGTCGCAGAAAATCGTAAATACACGAAAAAGGCTTTGAGGCCATTGCGCGAGCGTCGCACCGGATAGAATTTTTAATAGTAATTTATTAAGGCTTTATTATCTACCACAGCGATATTGCGATACGTTTTGGACAAACATAAATTAATAAACAAAGTAAGGGGTGCTTAATCATTTTTTGTAGCAACTGATTCATAGCAGTTGCATAGTTTTTTTTAAGGACCTAATCCATAGCAATTAATTAGTTTTTTTTTTGAAGCAACTGATTCTTAACAGTTGTTTATTTTTTTTAAACAACTGATCAATAGCAGTTGAATCAATTAATTTTGTAGGGAACTTAAATTATAATATCATAATAATGAATGACAAAATGTTACTTTGAATTAAATTAAAACTGAGTTAGAAATAACACAAAGATAAGGATCCAAGAGGCTGGCAACATTAGAACTAAAAGTAGGTAATAGTAAAATTAGGATTGAATGATAATTGTTTTGATAGGATGAAAACTTATAGAGTCTGATCAATAAATGTTGGCGACACTTTGTTTTTCGTTCAGTAGCATTATAAAGTTAGTAAATCAACATTTACCTACAAACGAATGGCTAATTTACGCAAATAATTACTAAGCCTAAATTTCTATGAATTGTTACAAATGATAAAGTTAAAAAGACGTTCAACGTATTTTTTTTCATAAATGGAACAATGAATAGTAGAGATGAACTAAAAAGTCTTGTTGATACCCTTCTAATTACATAAAATAGTGACAGAAAAAACAGTGTAACTGCACTCAGACAGACTGAAGAAAGATTTCAATAGTTGTTTGTAATAAAACTGTTCGATAATTAAGTAATTGCGAATGAGATGATGATATTATATTAAAGAAACCTCACTCAATACTAAATATACCTAATCGTTATTAAAATTCCAACTCGTGATGTTCCGCGAATATAATAATTTATCTGTAAATCTTTGACTGGTCATTTCGCTAATAAAAATAATTAAACTCAGTAAACAGTATTAGCAAATGATTGGCGTAAAACACCCTAAACAAACACGCAAAAAGCCTTCCTGCCAGTTCAATTTTCCGAACTATGTTTAAATAAATATTCCTTTCATGTTCGTTAAACAACGTCGTTAATCGGCCGTTCAACCGATATATTTTGTCAGTTGAACAATTTGAATTTGGAACGCCCTAAATTTTGCCTTTTACAGAACGAGTGGTCCGCACATGTATACCTACCTACACACGATGATTTTATGGCTTATTGTAACTGTGAACACACAACGGTAACGACAGCTGAAGTCAAAATATTTATGGTGTAGATAGAGAACGACATTTAATTTTCAAATAAATGTAAGTTTTAGATGCTGTTTCCGTAACAATAAAGCCTCAAACTCACGTTTATGTTATTAAGCCTAATTGTATATATTAAATATAATTATGAAATTTGTTAGCCCCAGCCTTAAACAATTTAGTAATCATTGTAACTGATTAACCCTTTATTTTTCACGCTTAATTTTGTTTACATCGCTAATGGTAATAATTTACTGAATATCTATAATGATATTCCTACGCTTTTAACTTAAACAATTTACATTAAACCCAAACTGAAGATCGGGCAGCACCGCATTCTTACTGTAAAATAACTAGCAAAGTTTTCAAAAATTTGCATTAAAGTGACATTACAAAACTCTATGATTTCCATCGGATTTTCTGAGTAAGAAAGTTTGGCGACAGCTGCTCATCAGATCTTCGTTATTACTTTAGAACTCTGTTGAGTTCGATATAGAATGAAAAGTAACTTCTTGTCAAGTTTAATTCATATACGTAAGAAACAATATTAAATTCCTACTATATTTATCAAAAATAACAATGATATAATGAAATAAATAATAA
This sequence comes from Parelbella ahira ahira, assembly GCA_018244795.1. Taxonomy (NCBI): domain Eukaryota; kingdom Metazoa; phylum Arthropoda; class Insecta; order Lepidoptera; family Hesperiidae; genus Parelbella; species Parelbella ahira. Next base: position 11,692 of record DWME01003431.1, on the reverse strand, counting down.
TACCATAAAATACATGAGCTTGGCCATAAAAATTGCGTGCTTTATAAACTTTCTGAGTACAACGTTAATAAAAAATTGTTTTCACTATTTATGGGAAAATGTTAACTATTCATTTTTGTTATTTTATGAACACGTTTCGCCATCTGTTGGATGTAGAGCATAAACTATATATCATTACTAAGTAGATGGCGCTAATGTAGCAACATCACCATTTACATTTACTTAATTTGATTGATCATCACTAGATGGCGTTTTTATGAAGTAAATTTGATATCCTCGTACTAATGACAATGAGAACAATGAGAGTCAATTAATAACAATGAGAGTTATTGATAACCGTCAATTCTTAACTTATTATCGTCAATTTATTAACTTTGTAATTTTATTCAGTGGCTAATCAAAACTTATTCTTATAAAAATGTAGAAAACACTACCAAATTGAAAACAGTGACGCTAGACATTCTTATTTCTATGATTTTGCTTGACGTTCGTTAATAACGTTCACTGGCGTCAGTGGCTGACTGCCTATTTGCTAATTTACGTAACATTGCCACTGTAATCCCCGAAGGGGTAGGCTGAAGATTGTAGTATACTCCCACGTTTCATCAGGATCACCGATCCTGGATTTGAACCCAGGACATCCTGAACAACAGTCGTGTTTACAACCACTAGACCAACGAAGCTGTCAACGAAGCAGGCTGCCAAGTGGGCAGACTAAATTAAAATTAATGTACATTAGTGTATTCATTTACGAAACTTTTTTCAATCCAAGCTGCTGAAAATAAAGCATATTACTGACTTTCTTTCCCCCTTTTATCCACCAACGCAATCTAATTGCAAGTTCCTAAAAGGACCGGGAACATTACTAGACTTCTTTATAGACCCAACTTTGTGGTATAAAGTTTCTTCAAAGCACTCGTTCTCGCAATGTTACGCTACATTAGAAACAGAAATTATGTCACAGGAAGAAACCTACAAATACATATGTAGATATATGTAAGTATATAAACGTATCATCACGCCTGTAATCCCCGAAGGGGCAGGCGAAGGGATACAGTATACTCTCACGTTTCACTAGTTGCGTTTACGAATGTGTACTCGTATGTCCTATATGAACTTTTAAATTTTTGCAATCATTAACCCTTACAGCAATTTTTACATTATTGTTAAAGAATGCTTTAAAGTTCACTGCACATTTTGATTCAATAAAAAATTATATCAACGCGGACTTATGATACAAATAAAAATCGTCATTATCAGCCTCTAAATGTCCACTGGTGGACATAGGCTTCCTCCTTACAGTCCTGGGCCTGAGAAAAATACAACAAAAATATAAAAAGTACATGTGTATGTTTTATTTAAAATATATGAACCTAGATAAATATAAAGCTTTTAAATATTTTATTATATTTCGAATAACAAAACTGGCATTTCCACATGCAATAGAGTCTTTTCCAATAATATGTGGTGTGTAGTGTGCACACAATAATCGATTTTCATTATGAATAGACAACCGTACAATTATAAAAATCGATTCTCGAATACCGATAGCCACCTATGCACGCAGCAACTATTGTACCCTGAACCTTGGCAATTGTGATGTCATTATAATTAAAGGCTGAAGTTGGTAGCGACAGGGGTCATGGTATTGTGGCCGAGGGATAATAGAGGGGGTGCTTGTCTATGCATTATGTAGAGCAATCAATGGTAGGTGTCGGTGATTGTTGGATAGCGGCCTGCTATGTGGGACAGTGGAGTATATACAAAAATTATACAAACAAAAACATAAATTTTTTATTCTATTTTCACCTTATAATTAAGAGGTGCTTAAAAAAATTTTAATAACTTCCATCGAATGACACCCCCCACCTTACGAACGCACGCTAAGGCGTGGTGAATCGTGACAATGTACCTCTCTGCATATCCCTTCGCGGTAATACGCGCGGAGAGTTATAATGAATTATTTTTATAAAAAAATCTATGCACGGTACATTAATGTTTGTATTCAGAATTAAATGTTCCATCATAATTACTTCCGCAGCGCTGACAGAAAGTTTTCAGTTCAAGTGAGAACATTTAAAAACTTATGCTTTTCAACTTAGTATGAGAACAAAGGAAGTTTATGGAAGAATTTCATCCGAACTCGAGGCGATCTTTGTTAACTCAGTAATTAAATTAACTTAGTTTTAAACAGCACTCAACTTTTGCTTGGTTACGTTCGGAAATATTTGACTAAAATATATTTGTATTAAACTTAACTTAAACTTATTTAAAGAAATTAATAAAATTCAATATTAAAACACTTTTAAATATGGATCGAGCTTTTTATTTTGTCAGTGCTAAAAACATATCTGGTTTCTTGGATTTCGTCGATGGCTAGTGGTACCTAATTGGTTGCCGAACTTAACTGCCGAGTTAGTGGGTGTAAGTTCTTTTCCCACCCAAGATAAATATTAGGTAATAATAATCAAAACCGTATATTTATCTTTGTTTGGTTGTAAATAATTAGTACCTATTATACATATATGTGTAATTTATTATTATTATACATACTACCTATATAGGTAGTGTATCAGTCAACTCATTAAAATAACACAGAGTTTGTGTACTTTCTAACACTATGACGCGACGTTTCCTTAACTATCTACATTTTTACATTGAGTTAAAACAGTACTTTTTCTAAACGTATCATATATTCCTGTTTTTGTTACGATATTGTAATTATTAAAACAATTCCAAATATTTATCGTAGCTAAAAACAGATAATACAAAATTTATTAAATTCGATATTTTTAATTTCTTCCGCGAATATTGAATTGAAAATTATAAATCGAATTAAAATGAGATGAGTTGAAGTCAATTGAAATGAATAATTTTATTTATAAATATAGGCGTGATGTTATGTGTACATATACATATGTATTTTTTTATTGCGTCGTCTCCACGGACTCCGCTATCCGCAGCCGGCGACGTGTTGTAGTGTGCCCTGTAATTTCTGTGTAAGCATTGTTAGTACTAATGTACTACGCAATGAATTTTGGTACTTGATACCATTGTGGATTACCTACAAGGGGGGTTAGGTCAGCGAACTGTCTAAAACAGTCAGTCAGAGAGTCACTTAATGAGTCAGTCAGACAGTCATGGCGTGAAAGTGCAAGTTTGCAACATCAACCTTATACTAAGAAAATTCAATTAAGAGATAAAAAAACACAAACGAAGATGGAAAATAATTTAGCTATTCTCAATATAATACTGCTTAAAAGTCATGTCTTAGTCTTTTATAAATTCAAAACTGCCTTGTGTATACATCATATCGTTACGACTCATTGCTCACTGCCATTCTAATATGCAAAAGGTTTCGTTCCGTTACATGTGAATATATATTTTGAATTATGAATTTTATTTCCTTTCGTTCCTATGTGCTTTGAGAGCATAACTAGTATCTGTTTAAATAAATTAATCGTATGTAATCGTATTATAAAGGTATCAATATAACTGTCAATTTACAAAAATTGTTTAAATGAAGAACTATAGTTTAAAAAATGTCAAAGTATCAAGACTGTCAAGGCGCTGTACATTTCACTATCATGCATAGCTGAAAAAATAGTTCAATGAAAAATAAAACCGTTATTAATCAAAATGTGTAGTTGCGACTGAGGTGCGGATCAGATCACACGGGTCCGTGTTCCTTCCCGGTTGAAGTATTGCGAGCTTTTAATTCACATAATGTGATGTGGTCACTGAAATGGACACTTTATGTTGGTATAAATAGATCGTTTTTACATGTACTATAAGACACATTTCAAATTCCTGAAGACGCGGTGATTTTAAACTTTAGGCGTATCGTAAAACGTAACAATTAAATAGGAACGTGTTATGTGCCAGTGTTATTTGCTGAGAAACAGGTAGGTATATTATACATCATCTTTCCTTAGTTTTTAGCATTTTCAAAATATATTTATAAATTCTCATTTGAATCCTAACTTACTATGCTTTGTTTATACAAAAACACTTAATCATATATTTAATGTAAGTATATAAGACAATTATTCAACGGAACTATTGAGTTATAGTACTGTCTCAGACTTTTTCATTCTGATATCTCTCTCTATCCGTTGTCAAGTGTGGAAAGAAAAATTGTTTTTATGATAACGGTATCTTTTTTAAAATCTATGGAAGGTGACCCTAGGGCTTATAATAAAATACGTAACATCACGCCTGCAATCCCCGAAGCAGTAGGACGAGGAGTGTAGTCCATTCCTATGTTTCACCAGTTACGTCCCATGGAACAGGTGGTCAGCCTACTGCTTTACTCCAGGCATCGATCCAGATTCCGGGAATAGGCTCAACCCCTATCGCTCAAAGAGACGTACATCGTAATAGACGAAAAGTGAGAAGAAGCTACTCTCATTTGTCTACTTCTTTAGTATGATTCAGGCGTTATTTACTGGTAACAAATTTTAACAAATGGAGAGAAACAAAAAGGTAGTATTAACGCTATGAAGCAACCCTTACCCCTTACCCGACCCTTTAAACAATGTTTAAAAAGTAAAAGGTTGGGTTTTGAAATAATTTTCTTTAAGACGACGCTGGTAAAGAAACCATATTGAAATGGGCACGTTGCGAATTTCTCACAGCCCCAGTACTTAACCGTTAGGGGCTTGTTTGAATATCAGCGATTAAGGAGAAGCGAGATACACTGGGATAATATAAGCTTTTGTACATTTAATTTTAATATTAACGTGCCTATGGGTTATTATAAATAAACAATAAAAAAAATAACAAAAGTGGATCTCTTTTATTGAATTTAAAAGGGAATTTTCCAGTTACAAAAATGTTAAGTGATCAAGCTCCGGTAGATTGTATTATTTGCCAATTTAAAAGTGAATACGAATGTATTTGGCTAGCAGTGACCATTCAGTACCGATATAATCCACACGTCTTCTCCTATTATCACTACTAATACATGATATACTGGTATTATGAGTAATGAATAATCTATTTACACATTTATATAATATATCAGCCAACTTAAAAGGACGGGTGGAGGAAACGGACGTTCTAAAGAAAACGAAAAATTTTGTTTTATAAAAAAAGAGCATCTCCTACACCTGAATCCTTATAAATTTAAGGGGCAGATTAAATATTTTTCGCGTAGAAATATGCCACGTTGAAACCGGAAATGATAGATTGCCGGCCATTTCTCCTGATTAGCCTTAACCGTCCGTGTTAGCTGAAAAAATATAAAATGTTTTACTCTTTCGCGGAAATGTCTCGTAATTTTTCAGTTTTCTGATTAAACAGGGATTTTTATGACACGATCGTTTCGGTAAATTGTTTTACGATATCTTTCATCGCGAACGACTTTATCCTGTTGTAAATTATCGGTTCACGAACCGATTGTATTCATGTCGAATGGATAAATATTCGATATCACAGTTTGTAAAGTTCAGAGCAAAGTTACATGGCAATAAAGTCAGCATATTGTTATTAATAAACATGGGAAAGTAGACACGTAAGTATTTCCATCATAAACTGCTACTGTTTTTCATTACCAGTAAAACACATGGGTCCTATCAGATTTAGAAACAACGAAACCATAGATTTCCACGCTGATCAAATTAGCAGATATACTCGTATTAGCAAAATAGCAGATCAATCTTAGCAGTGCTTTTAAATTTACTCGTACATTTAAAAGCACTGAAAAGTAGATACATTCTATACTGTAGAATTTCTTAAAATATTTTTCTTCTCTATTATACTGAGTTTAATATTAAAAACAGATACATTTGTGAAGTTATAGGAAATAAAGACCTGGGAGTAGAAGACAGAATTCTAAGGCACTAGGCTAACATTATACTCTAGTAACACAATAATGATAAAAATAATAGCGTTTTAATATAATGATAAAAGTGTTTTCTACCCTCAAAACATTAGTACATTCCAACAATAGGCAGTTCACGAAAAACTGTACTTTCATTTAACCGATTAAAAGTTACCAAACCTATTGACACATTTCCCCAAAAACGCTCATGTTATATCAACGAGTTTATTAACTTTCCCCAGTACCTACGTTTTATCAATGACACGCTTTTCGTTATTCGCCTCATGTTTTGCGCCCCGCCATTGACAAAGAACGTCATTATTCATACTGAAGTTTGGAAGCACAGCTCGCTGCGATATCTACGGCACTTGTTCTACAGTCATTGGATAAAAGAATTATGAAATATATTCTCCGATACGACAGTTCTTGATTTTTTATTTAAAAACGATATCATAAAAGATACAGAATAATCAGTTAGCCATGTTTTAAAAATGGACAGATCATTTTATTTAGAAAAGTGAAGAAACAGTTTCGTCAAACAATATATTCATTTAAAACAATGAAACGATGGTTTATTATCAAAAAATAATTCCATACCAATTTTTCAACTACTTAAACTGAACACAGAAAATATCCAGATTTATAGATACGCAATCAAGCGATCTTCCTCTCTCGTACTCTACCCATTGACTCACGCATTGATTTCTTTTACACGTTCTTTAAATAATCGTACCTAAGCAAATACCTGTAGGTCAATAACCACTTTCCACGAAGCGATCCATGATCCACTTTAATGACAATTTCATTGAAAACAAAAACGTATTGATTTTAACTCGCACGCCACTACCCCTACACCTATTATTATTTTCTTATCAAACATAAGCTTTCGTGATTCCAATACGTATGAATAAATTAATAGTCTTATAATCTTCACCACGATATTTTTTCCGTAATACAATTTTGATAAAATACATTTGAAAAGTGATTCGCCACATGGAACAACAGCAATTAATCCTTATATTTATTTAAATCATTAATTCATTTTAAAGCTGATTTGTGTTACGTCACATTTGAACCTAATTTGAAAAAAAATATAACAATGTTATACGCATTTCTCATTCAATCCGTGGAAGAATATTTAGATTTTAGTAGTTAATTATTATTAGTCAATACCCTCTTATAGTACCTAAGTGGTTTACTATGTACCTTTGTCACACCTACCGTCAAACCTACTGCTAGTTAAAAACTGGTCAGACACTTTTCGCTCACATCCACGTTGGACAACATACCCTGTCTGTCACGCCGGGATACAGAATAATGATGTTAAGAGAATCACCATTGTATTCGCAAATCAGTTTTCTAGTTTGAAATCCGTTTGGGAACCTGGACAATTTTTTTTAACTTTCTCACAGAACTGCGAATAGTGCGTTTAGTCTGTAGAAAAAATTGTAAGATTCACAAAAAAATTGACATCGAGTTAAATAGTTTGTTCTTAAATTATATTACTACCTTGTATTTTACGTATGCTTGACGTGCATTTATGTAAAAACGACTTTACATTACACGATTACAAAAACCCAAAATATTAGTCTATTGTATAAAATATATTGCAACCAGGTGCTGAGATCTTCACAATGGGGTGCGGGTCATCAGGACAAGTGGTAGTTCCTGAGGAACAACCGGCCAACGGTCACATGCCGACCAACGGCAGCAGCATCAACGGTCATAACCACCACAAAGATGATCTGCCCACCGTTGTCCTGCCAGACACACCAGCAATACCGAAACCTCGTAAGTATTGTTTTTATGTACGTAACTAGCAAGCACTAGCTAATCACGCATAGCTTATCACGCATACATATATGCAGCCTACATAGGTACGGCCAATTGTCCTGACCGTCAACAGGCAGCAGTGTAGGCTTTGTAAGAAATCGTGGTCGATCCACAAGCCACATGCCCAGCGTGTCGATGATATGCAAAAGCCCCTCAGATTAGCGTGCAGGTCGTTGATCAAGTCGTGTGAGCCGTATTGGCTCGCAGGTTTGCGCGCTGCTCTCAAACGTTAAGATTACATTATTAAGAGTTTACTGCACAAGTTTCTACACACGCAGCCAGTGGGTCAAGTTTACGCTTAAATCTTACAATGCCCCCCGTGTTCACTACAATAATGCGTTTCGAGTGCCGATTGGGTCGATTCTGCAGCGCAAGAGGAATGTTTGCGACGACGAGAGTCGACTGCTTCTATGCCAATATCCGCAAATGATGTATATCCCTGGTGCAAAGACGGACGAACACGGACGAAGCGGAGCAGTACCAACAACATCTTAAAAATGATTGCCAGCTGACCAGGCTCTAGGCATGTAAGTCATTGCTATTCTGTCTCTGGCGAAAGGACGCTGCGATGACTCTACTTGATGATGATGATGATGGCGATGATTTTACTTTAGAAATGAGTTAGTTAGTTTACTAAGAAGATTTCTGAGTAATGGTTACTTAAATAAACGTTATTAATTAGTAAAGTATACCAATGAAATTTGTAAAGTACCAGTGTTTGTAAGTATAGTAATATTACTACTCTTTAAGATCAATTTAGGAACAGGAAGTAAGAAAACCGGTTGTCCAATTTAGGATCAAATAGCTCTACATATCCCAACATATTACTATTAATGATCACCCGACTCTATAACCCAAGGGGATGAAATCGATTACATATGACATAATTAATAACAAAGTACGAGTATCATATGTTCATGCTATCATAATTGCTGAGTATTCGGTTTCATCTGTAGGTATGTGTATTGAAATACGTTTGTTTTACTAAAAAAAGGAATTTTTTTATTAATATTTATGTAAATGATATCCAGACGGAAAGGGCTGACGTGATGATGATGATGTTAATGAGTTTTCTCCCTTCTTTTTCCTTTTCTAGAAATTTCTTCGAAATTTTTCGAAATACAATATTTCGATCAAATAATTTTAAATTCATTAATTTTATTTACTATTTACATAGATCATAATAATTATCCTATTACCACAGGCCGATGGTAAGCCTCCTTTAACGAGAGCTATCGCGTCTTGGCTTCGCCACGACCATCTACAGTGTTCCTGCAGCGTTTTAAAAATCGTTATCCTACTTACCCATAAGTATCCATGTGAATCCTAAACTTATATACTATTTTACTTCATCAACAGCTATCGCATACGAGATTCCTCTAGAAGAGTTCGACAGTACTCGCAAGCCGCCGAACACACCGCCGCCCCATCTTCAGCGCCTGCTCCAGCCGCCAGTAGCTGACATCAGCTTACCGGACATCGAGGGAAAGCTGGCTGAGGCGGAGCTGAGGAGGCAGGCGGTAACAACTTTCGGTTTTTTATCATAAAAGAAATGTACTTCGTGCCAATTACTTAAACACTGATTAATGCGTTATGTGTAAGCAATATTCTAATGTCTATTTCCCAAAGCGGTAAGCAGAAACGAATCATTTAAAACCAAAAATTTACGTCGTCCTTCTACTTTCATCTAGTGTTCATACAAGGTGAGTCGTAGAGGTTGAGGTTGGTAGAGGTTGAGGTTGGTAGAGTCGTTATTGAACCGTCTATTAAATATTTCTATCTTGTACGCACCTATTCCTCTTTCCAGATACTACAACAAAGAGCAGTCTCAGCGCAGAAGAGAACTCAGAAGATGATGAAAAATATTCAAAATATTGAAATGCTTGAAAACGAACAAGTGAGTGACGACGCTCGGTCGTATAATTGAACTTAAAAGCTCCTTAAAACAAATATTTCATAAAAACAAATTTTTCAGTTGTAAAGTGTGCTTGTTCAGCCTACAAAATAATTATACCTTCATTTTTATTATTTATAAATACTTAATATTATATAACATTTTTCAGAACGTCACAGACGCTACGAAACACGTGACGAACTCCGTGACAATACCACCGGAGCCTGGAGTCTGTGAACACAAAATCACAAGATAATCTCCATATTCCATTCCTATGTATATTTATAATCATTTAATAAATACTTCAGTATTGTATTACAATTATTTAAAATTACAAAATAACTGCAAAATGTAAAGTTTAAGTCATGTAACTTTTCATAGCTACTTCGCTCCTACGAGAACAATTCAATAGACTCCATCATTTAAGGTGTAAATTGCGTTTGTTTGCCTGCTTGCGTTGCGTGTGTACGTGTTTGCGTGCATGCATGCATGTGTACGTGTGTGCGTGTGTGCGTGCTCGTTTAATAGGACATGAATATATGAAAGTTATTAAAGGAACCATTAAAATGTATAACGCTATACATTCATAGCACTAATTTATCAATTCCTGTATTGTAATATGTATAAGTAATGTCTGCCAGACCGCACTTGGCCAACGTGGCAAACTATGGTCTTAAATGGCTCATTCTGAGAATAAACTTGTTCAACAGTGGAATGATGAAAATGTCGGAAAAAATTTTGTTATTGAACTTAATACCGCAGCTACGACACAATGTGATACTTAAATGATTAAAAAAACAATTAAATTGTTCCCGATACGTTTGTTGTAGATTACGAGAGCGCTGTTGGCTGCAGTCGAGATACATCGCAATGCGGCGTTAAGTCTATTTGCGATTGGTTTTATTAATTGGATTTCGGTTTTATTGAACTGTTTGTATTGTGAGGCGATGGGTGATATACTGTCGAAATGAATGTGATGTAACAACGAGAACAATTTACGTATTCGTTCAAAATTGTGTTATAGTTGTCGTATTCATTTTTTGTACTTCGGAAACGTCCTCAAAGCTGGTCAGGGCAATAGTTTGTCTAGTAGAAAAGTATGTATGACATCTTTTATGAACGTAGAAGAGGCAGAAAGTTTACCAGCACAATAGCAGGTAGAAATGTTTAGTCACTGCCTATGTCTACACCTATTATAGAAAATAGGCGTGATACTATAAGTGACAGTATAGGTAGCAGCTTTTTTCATATTTTCACTATATAATTACCGTAATGACTATGTTCTGTCTAATAGAAATGAAAAACATCTCTCCTGTCCGCTTCTAAAGATCCTGATTATCCTGAAGATCGTCTCACAGTAATAAAGAATAAGCCGTGAGCGGGAAACAGAGACAAAACACAAATTAAGTAATCCAAAATAGTGTTTGGAATCACAGCGAGGTTGCAAACATTAATTATCACGACAAACCATTCGGCTTTATATCGATTTATTCCATCGACTTTGATCTCAGTCTCTACTTAATGCCTAGCAAATAATCTTTGTAATGTTCAGATGGTCGTACTAGATGGCCTAACGACCTCACGAAGACAGCGGAAACCTGCCGGAGTCGAAAGGCCCAGGACTGGAAAGAAATGCGCAGATTAGGGGAGGCCTATGTCCAACAGTGGGCATCTAGAGGCTGATGATGGTGACGGTGATGTGATCACCGATTGCCTCCCATTCTAGATATACTAAGCTTGCATTTGTAAATCTCTACCTGGTTCTTAAATGTAATATTAAACAGCAGCCGATTTTAAGCTAGGAATTAAATAAGTCGATTATGCACTGTTTCTTTACGTCTGACATTTTAAATCTTCAGCATTGAAGTCCGTAGTATCATGAAAAACAAATTAGCATATTTGTTTAGCATAGTATGTTGAGGTACATAATAAATTTATTAGATTACTGTTGATTACAGCTCCCGTTCTGTGGTTATACACTAAAATCATACAACCACAAATTTAACAACATTGACATTTGCTTTTGTGACATATTTTGGATACCCAATTTGTGGTTGAAGTTTAGTAAGTGTTGCCGCCAAGGTTTTTGTTTGATTTCATATGCTTACAAGGCGGCCTCGTTGGTTCAGTAGTTGCCAGCG
>DWME01003430.1:0-18355 GCA_018244795.1 Parelbella ahira ahira | reverse complement strand
GCCCTCCAGCTAGGTGGAGTGACGATATACGCAAAGTGGCTGGCAGTGGTTGGATGCGAAGAGCTGAAGACCGAGCTGAGTGGCGTGCCATTGGAGAGGCCTATGTCCAGCAGTGTACGGGAGTAGGCTGATAATGTTGATGATGAACTATGGTGATAAAGGGTGATGAGACAGTAATTGAGAATATAAAATCAATGACAAAATTCATATTTAATTTACAGCGTGAGCGGCATTAATTAAGCTAAGAAGTATGCCAAATGTTTGAACAATGGTTACGACAATCATATGTAGACATCGGTATACTCGTACCACTGACACTGATAATGTAATATGTTAATCGATTCAGTCGCAGGTGGGCGAGCAAGATAGTTATATATAACAAATGATGTGTGATAGTTCATATTAAATACATTTATATATTATGATGAATTCTAAACGTAACATCACGCCTGTAATCCCCGACGGGATAAGCAAAGGAGTGTCGTACAACCCCACGTTTCAGCAGTTACGTTTAAGTCTCGTGCAACAGCTACTGAGCCTATTGCCATACACCGAAATCCAAGTGTTTGGTTCGCGTATCTATATTGACCTCTTGCAATGGTTAAGGTAAGTTCCCACATTACGCTAATTTTAATTTGTTTCGATTTTATTAATTTTACATGAATTTTTTTATAACTGGTATGGTGCTCCTCAGTTTGATAAATACATATTTCAAAAAAAAATGTGTTAAATACATGCACAGGGCAAGGTAAAGTGATCAAAGGGATATTTACACCAAATTAAAACGAATTAAATTATATTTCAATATCCACTAAATAAAACACGTGGGTGGAAATAAATGACTAATGGAAGCTATAAACCAATTGTTTCAATAGAAATTTTGAAGCATCAATCTAGTTTCAATCTTAAAACTCCTAAGGTTTTATTTCAAAACTTTCGGTCACGGATTCAGTCCGATACTTTTTCGTTATGAAATTAGCAGCGGCACGCGATTCACGTTCCACTAGGTACCTATAAATAAGTTAAAGTAATTAAAACTTCCTCGAGATATTCCAGAATAAGGGTTGAGTATCAGGGATTTCTTTCGAAGGAAAGCTTGTACTTCAGGTTCTACGTTTGAGGATATACCAGTTAGTTCCTTATGTCACTTTACAATCCCGGTTCTTTAATGTCACTATTTTGACTATCCATGATGGTATTGCCAGGCTGTAATATCGTCAAAACTAGTTTCAAAATGTATACATAAGACACGGACAGCACATAGACAAACATAATAAGACAAGACAAAGGGTCTATTGATGTGTATGGATTAAATCATTGATGGAAAGCAAAAATTTTAGGTCACGACCGACTTAAATAAGATCCGCTATCGTTGATCCCCCTTTACATGTCGTAAATGCCCCGATTTTTTTCGCTGACAGACTTAATGCTTATAATCCTTGCCCCCGATGGTCAATATAGATCACTTCTGGTAGCATTGGTATAGAGACTACAATTGTAGTGCTTGCAAGAAAAGGGTCATTGATAATAGGAATAGCTGTTCTTGCTAAATTATCTTAAACAAGACTTGGCAACAGTTAGCGACGAAATAACATAAACCTGTTCGTCTAATTACCCATAAATACTTTACTTTAAACATTAGTAACAACTGTGCTACCCCTCGCTTGCGGCACTTACCGATGAAGCAATTGTACTTTTCAAGTCAAGTACTTAAGAAAGCGCTTCTAAAGTGAAATATTTACGCGTTTTACAATTATCATTTTAAAGGGAGGATGAGTATTTCAATATTGCGAAGTATTGCTTAGAAAACGATATAGAATACTCCTGTGAAGTATTTAATTAGGGCCTATGACTATATTAGTATCGTAAAACAGTTGCTTGTGAGGTAACTACTCGTATATATCTAAGTGTTTTGTTAAACAGAAATGTTAAATTGTTTTATTTGTAGTAAAAATACTACACAACAATGATTTCAATATTTTTATTGACATTAAGTTATGTGATGGCTAATATGAGGCTATTTACGGTGTTCGAGCAATGGAGAAGAAACGTCCCTTTAATCTCATTTGGCCGTATAGCGAGGAAATTGTTGGTAGCCTGTCGTTTTCTCGTTCAGGTAATCCGGTTACAAGCCTCCGGCGGCGTAGCGCTGCGGAGCTACGACACTACGGTCTACGACGTAGCATCGCATTTCGGTTCTAATATTATTACGGAGAGTGTACAATGCAATTAGGTTTCGGTTGAGCTAGCCTTTAGTAATATGCTGTTAGCTTATGCATGAGAATCGGTGGGATATGTGTATATGCACCGTTACCCCGATAAATTTGCTCGTAGCAGCATCTACGATAAGCAATGTACATACTCGTATATTGTTACAAGGTATTCAATGTTCTGTCCATAACTTTGTACATTTTGATAAATTGTGACGCGTAGTGTGGTTGTAGATTGTGAGCGTGCAATTAAGTTAAGTAATGACAGGCGTAGTCAGTATTTGCATGGATGATTGTTGCTAGCAGATTTTTAAGCGTGTTGTGTGCTCAATGGGATTAAGAATATGGTTCGAATTGTTATCGTTATATACATACATTTCGTTAAAACTCATCGGAGACTAAAACTGGTTTGATAACCGTAGCTCCATCATTTCGCACTGGAGCAGCGTGGAGGAATGCGCATCATTGTTATGTTTGGATGTACATATATGTAACTACATTCTTGCTGTAAGTTTTTGTTATTATTAATGCACCAATTTTTGGAGGGTCCAGTGGCCAGCACTGGGATATAAATCTGCTGCTGCTGCAAATCTGCTGAAAATAATTCCGTTCGACTGTTAATACTATGACGATGGAACGTAAGCCGATAAAAAGGGAATTCTTTTGTGTGGAAGGTTTTATTTTCATCGTCGATGGAGTGAAAATAATCTGTGTGATAGGTACGAGGCTCGAGTATTTTTAATATAAACTGATATAAAAACGAGAGCGTAGAGCGCACGAGGCCGGCAACACGTGTCGGGGTGGAGTAATATTTCGACGTTCGAATATTTATTTACCGTGTACAAGAACCACAACAGTTAAAGTAAAATATTCAACCAGAATGATTTTGTAAGAGTTTTAGAAAGTTGTAAGATTTAAATTTTTCTCTGCAGTTTTAAATTTATGCTGTTGTTGTAAAAACTGGGTGCCTATAATTTTTTTATTATTGCTTCTTACTGTAAAAATAGTTTATTTCTATTGATAACTCTGTATTATATATTCATAACAACTGATAGCTTACGTAATGGTTTTTTCCTTTTAAAATTGGGAAAAAATTAATTCCAGGTAAACATTATAAAGATATACCTTGCAGAAAACTAAAATGAAAATCCTCATAAAGTAGTTTTCGTCTGCTTTCCACGCCATCACATAAAGCCCTAAAGTCGAAACTAAGACAGAATTCCGCTTTCTTCAAGAACACGAAAATTCTCGTTGTTGTAATGTATGAATAACTTTAAAACTAAAACTTTATGGAAAGGAAAATTTATGTCAAATGCAACTCACATCAATTCATCCATCTTAAAATAACGTTGGAATTCTATCGTTATATATCTTCTGTCTAAAAGATTATGTGACGCTCATTGAGTTTTTTATACTGATCGATTAAAATATCTTAAAATAAATGCCTTGTAATACAAAGTCAGAAAACATATTAGCCTTTAAAACTTTGAAAAGTACACTTCGTGAAGTAACACGTCTCGTGACGACAATTCTTTTAAAAATGTATGTTTAAAGCTTCTGGATAGGCACTTAACTTCGGAGAAACTTGCAGTTCACGTTATTTATGATGCAAGTGATTGTTTCAAGATGTTTGTGTAGTAACTGAAAACATTAATATTGTCATGTTTGTTATACAAAAACACTGAATATAAATTTATGACATGGTTTTGTTGTCGTTTTAAGGTTTAAAATTCAAAGTAATAACTATCATGAATATGGTAAAATATATTTCAAATATTTAAACTACCTTTTACGGACGATTTCATGACAAGATGACATGAGATGCGAGGATGTGAAAAATTTGTGGTTTACGATTAGTGTGAATTGATAGAAGGGTTATAAGATATTGGTACATATCACAACACCACACATACTTGTCTCTATTTTCTTAAAGAGATGAACCGAAGAGTGTAGCAATCCCACGTTTTACCAGTTACATGTCCACGTTACATGTGAGTTTATTACCATGCGCCGCGCCTGTCACAAATCTTAACTCCGTGCTACTACTAAGAATTTCATCTAAGAAAGAATCAATAATACTTTGCATGACTCGGGGTTTCAATCCAGGTCTTGTTTCTTGACAGTCACGCTTGCAATCATTAGCCCCACGAGGCAGTCTACATATTGGTACGTATTAAGAAACTTAAAGTGCAAAGAGTACATAATTATATGTTTAATAAAAATTTTAAACATTTGTTCCAACCCATCTTTTTTATTAGAGACGTGAAAACCAATGCCGTTTAAATCAGTTTACGCTCCATGTAACTCTTTCTTTTGTAGATTATGTACAAATATATTCGTTGTACATTATTAACAAATATGTTAGTCGCAATATGATTCATTTTGGCTATTTTACTCGTGGAAAATAGTTAAAGTTATACTCTCTTCTAAAGTGGCGAGTAATTGCAAAAGTTGGTTTAGCAACTTTGAGAAGTTACTTCTAAACTTTTGATTTGCCGAAGATAGTTAAGTTTTAATTTCGAGAGACCGACATTATTTTAGAAAATGATTGATTAATATGTTAAGTGTACTATATTTTGCTAGATTATTAGGTAATGTTAAATTATGCTCAGTCATAAAACTGTCATTTTAAAATAATTTTTAATGATAACGAATGAAAGGCGATAGAAATAAAATAATCGTTCTTTTCGAAACTGTAACCATAAAAAAGAAAGAGAACTTAGTTTATATGTTTTTGTTCACCTACAAATTGTTGTTTATTTTAAAATAAGAACCAGGTAAAACGTGTGAATAATTAAAAATAGTTTAGTAAACTAGCGTATTATTACGGGTTATCATGCCAAGGTTGAATAATATTATTATTACTGAAGATCAACATAACAAAGCAAATATAGTGGAATTCAAACCAGCACAGTTAATTGCTAAAGTTATATACCTCAAAGTTGGACAGTTTCGGGTCTCGCACATCGTTTGGTCAACAGACGGTGTTAAGTTTGATTTGAATTTTTGTAATTTCGATTGAAATTTGATTTGACGGGTTAAGTGTTAAAGTTATTGATTCACGTTTAAGACCAGATGTTTTTTCTATTGCTTCTAATTCCAACTTACAAGGTATGAAATTATGTTCTCTGTTCATTACATGAAGAGTTAAATAATATTTAAAAAAAAATGTTCAATATATAAACTAAATTAAGTACCTAGTGATATAAAAATGCGAGTACCGTTATAGAAAAATTCGCAAACATTTATTAATTTGTACGCGTAAAGCGAAAAGTTCAGCTCTCCTATGAACGTGGCGCTATTACGAAAGCTGTCGTAAAACCTTCACAAATAGAATTTTATCATGTATATTTTCAATACTCTGTGGTACAAGGATAGGGAGATATTAAATTTTATCGTACAATATTCGATTACAAAGAAAAACATTGTTATTGCCTTTTTATGAAAAGAGCGTCAGGTATATAATACGAAAAGTTTTCTGAACAATTACGATCATTATAAAGCTTCTCCAGTATATTTTGTGTGAAGTGTATGTAATTTGGTTATTGTGTAATGTTAAATAAATAATATTTTTCTATGTAATATGTATCATTAACCTAATTTTCCCTTTATTGCTATGTTATTGTGTGCTATTTTCATTTGATATGTTTCAGTGTCGTTTTTTGTTAGTTATTTGAAGTTGGTTTTAACTTCAAATTAAATTGTTGTCATTTCTTTTCTTAGGTATTAGGGGAAAAGGGGCGAAGAAGAAATAAAATGATGAAAGAACATCGATAAAAACTTTATTGATAAAAGGCGACTGAGAGTTGCCTTCGTCTATTAAGCGTACATTTCTCCCAACCACTCTTCCATAATTCTCTGCTATATAATAAAGACAAATTGCGTTAATGATAACATTACAAGACACAGATTTTCGACAAGACAGGGCCGGGGGAGATCGGGCGCACGGGGGGAGACCGGACAGGAGTGCGGCGTGGAAAACGCGCGCCCATCGATCACAAATACGAGTACTTACAATTCTCTATCTAACAATAAGTTAATATTCTGATTACTAATATTTAAAACTTTACAATGAAAATAGAATTTACTCTAAAAATAATTTTACACAGAACAGGCGCCGGCCGCGAGCCGACTCGTACGGCCGGCGCCTGCGCACAGCCTATCACATTGAAAGATTCACAAAGTAAGGTATACCGAGAGGAGCCGGTGTCGCGACGGTACGCCTCACCGGCATCACGCACTACTTTTATCCGTCATATATTCGGAATATATCTGTACATGACAACTAAGTAAGTTATGTAAGATACAGCCTGGCATCTACACGAAAAGGTCTTTTATTGAAGAGCAAAGAGACGCGTCGCAACCCTCGGCATTTTCTTCTTCTTCAGGCCTGCTTCCGTACCAGCGCTCCTTGTCGGCGCGGTTTGATGAACGGCTTGTGCTTGGAATGTCTCTTGTCTTCGGTCGCGTCTCGCCTACAACGGTCACAGTTGTCTCTTTAACCGTGCTTAATCCGGATGTCGAGGGCCCGGGATCGACTGCGCTACTCCTTCGAAGAAAGACTTCGATCGCACTTCCAAGTGCACTCGCATCTACAACAGACCCGGATGGCTTATCCCAAACAACAGCTGCAGCTTCCCCTGGCGCTTGTTTCGAATCAGGAGCAAATGTTACTTTAGTTTTCTTGGGCTCATTATCCTTCTTTTTACTCGCTAGAGTCTGATGGCGTCGTGTGAACCAAGTTGTTCCAGAATCCGCAAGCTTCTCGCGCATTGTAGATGCATCAAAACTGTTGGAGCGCATGTCTGCGAGACGTCTAACGCGCTCGGGATTTCCACAGGTATCAATTTCTGTTGCCGACGACGTAAGGTTGTTGAGCATCAGCCGGAGATCTGTATCCGTGCAAACAACACCAGCTCCGGTGCGAGGTGGAATGGGTGGCGGCGGTGGCATCTCAGACGCACGTCTGCGTGCAGGAATAGGCGGTAATGGAGATCCAACGAAGTCGGAGTGCCTGCGTCCTCGGTTAGTGTACCTCACAGAACCGCTTATGGGGGATCGTTCGTCGAGCGGTTGGACTTCGCACACCCGCTCATTAGACGTGTTCCAAAGACGCATGCGCACTTTGCGGGCTTGAACAATATCATCCATGATATCGAGTTGTAGGTTGTGGCTACTCCCAAGGGTATCGGTGGCCGGCGGCCCTGGAATAGATTATTTGCTTAGCCCAAACATGCAGGTAATTACACCCGCCACCTGTTCAACTAGATTCAGGTATATTGTTTCAAGTATGCCAGTTAGATGATATATTTCCTTTGAAATATTTGCTACAGTTATTGAACTAAATGGTTACCGGGTTAGTAATTTATTGAACAAAAAAAATTCTATTTTGTAAGAATGTGTGAAGTTCTTTAAAATCTGTAAATACTTTATCTATTTCTATACAGAGCAATACTAGCGAAGTAAACAATACTAATAAGTACTCCTTGATAAGTTGATTGATAAATTATTGGTTAAATATGCACATACATTTGGTGGCACCTGAATCTCGACGGCGCCCCAGGGCTGGAAAAGCAGCAATAGATTCACGGCGGCCTCGCCCGAACAGTGCTTGGGGGACGCGTGATATTGTCACCACGGAATGTCTGAAAAAATATGTAGTAAGGGGATGTCGAAAAACAGCGCAAAAAATATAGGGCTCTTCAAGAAAGACGCTTAGTGAGCTCCGTCAAGACCGGCATCGTATTGACCTCTCCTTGGATGTTGCAAATTTTCATAGCGAAGCGATCAAATATTTTTAGATGGGCCTTTTTGCTAATTGTCAAACTAAATATGAAAAAACGAAACGTGAAAGAAATGTTATTTAAAAAAATTGTATATCACCTTCGACCACCTGGCTGGGGTGGTGCTTGGCTCAGAGTAGCCAAGAACGCTGCTTCGCGAGCTTCGCGAACAGCGCCTTCACCTCGCTCGGAGAGCCTACGAACCTAATTACAAAAAGAAACAACCTATTGCTGGACAAATAATACTAGGTTTTCTTGTACCTCAATAGTGCAATAACAGATATTAGAAACGATTTAAGGATTTAGCATCAAAGTGTTTGAAAGCTTCTACCAAATAAAATAACAAATAATGTGACAATTATTGTATTACATAACTCATATATACTCCAATAATCTCAATATTTTCTTTTATTTAATGTGATAATTGAAGTATATATGAATTATGTAATACAATAATGTGATAATTGGAGTGTATTAGCATTTCTTAATATACTGGCCTGGCTGGCTGTGGGTCCAGTAGTGCAAGACGGTGTTGGCAGCGAGTGCTTGCGGGTGTCGCGCCAGGGCGACAGATGATATGGATCCGGCGGCGACTCCGTGTCCACGGACAGGCCTCGAGCAGGCGTGGACGAGCGGTAGGAGCATTCCGCTTCTTCCACACCACTCTCTTCAACCACGATCAGGGGCTCGCCGCCGCCAGCGATGGCTATCGACCCACGCCGCATCATTGCTATACATATAATTGAAAATAAATTATAAACATTATATCACTATGTCACGGCTCTTATTTCGTAGGCAGAGAATACCTAGTAACATAAATTTTTCTACTGAATATTTAAATATTAAAAAACTGAATACGTTATCGTATTTGAATATATCAGAAGTTACTCTAACGAGACCGACAAAGGTTTAAACACAGAAAATACATGCAAAAAGCGGAGTGGTATGAATAATTTAAGTGAACATGTAGAAAATTACGAATGTACAAGATTTTACACTTATGAATTATAAATACAAGTAATTTACTAAATTGAAGGCCCTTGCTCAACTCTAATACAGTTTGTAATTTAGTTAGCGTATTTAGATTTATGAAATCACGAAGGAGAGAGCGTCGTGGCACATCTTGGCAGAGGCTTTCGGCGGTGGAGCAATGGGGTGTAATCATGACCTTGATGTAATAATATTGATTAATCCTCTTATCAATATACCCAGTATTGTACTACATTACAAATTAGACAACATTTACTTTTAGGTAGACGGAATTCAACATCATCATCAATAGTGTACTTCCGTCCACTGCTGGACAAAGGCCTCTGCAATAGTACGCCAATGAGCTCGATCTTCAGCTCTTCGCATCCAACCACTGTCAGCCACATGGCGTAAATAACTGCGATTAAATTGGAAAGTAAAACATCAAGAACAATTTACCTAATCGTTATTGGATGCCATTTAGAAAGGTAGATGTTCAATAACATTTTGATCGTTTGTCCCATACATTTCTTGAATATACCCTATGTCCTATTTCCTTTTATAGAATTTATATTTTAGCGTATAAGAGATATATCAAATTTATTTCAATATTCGTTAATATATTTGCCGGAAGTTTGAATAAGATGATTTGGTCTGATATTGTTTCAAAATGATATAATATAATTATTTGATAAATTTAATTTGTATTGAAAAATAAAAAACATAACCATAAAATCCTTCGTTAAAAACACAGCGAAATATGACGAAACGCTTTCTTCGAAAAAAAAGAAGATAAACAGATATTTCGGCTATTTTTTAGAAATATCTCGATCTCTTTTCACTACATGATTTTTTTCATAGATCAGAACAAGGCGTGTGGCTAACTCCTTAACATTAATCTAAAGTTATAGAGAACCCTCTATTGAATGTCGAAGCATCTCGAAAGTCACTAACCAACTGTGATCACTTTAACACTCTAGATAAAATTATTAAAAATTTATCTTTGAACTTTGCTTAAACAAACTTAGTTAATCATGTCCTTTAATGGACGGACACGCTTACATGAATTTAATATGTAAGTGGTTTCAGCGTGGTGCTAATTGTCGTTATATTTTAATTTTTGTTTTTAAGTTTGTTTTCTAATTTCGTATATACAATACAAATACATTCGTTTTATATTTCAAATACAAATAAAAAAACACTTTATTGTACACTACGTAAAAGGAAATGTAAAACACGAGAGCAACAAAATTGGGTAAGAACAAAAGGCGGTGTTATCGCTGAAAGAGCGATCTCTTCTTCCAACCATTACTAGAAGAGTTAAGATGCTTCATGATGATTGAAAAGCTATATACAACAAATCAGTTCGTTAAACTGTCGCTGTATCAACAGGTCTTCCAGGCCGCTGTCAAGGCTGCTCTAGCACTGACCTATTTTCACGACCTCGCTCTGCTCATAGCCCCTACTCCTATACATTTGGCCGGGACATCATGCTATTTATGTACATGGTATTGGCCGATCATACTTTTGACCATATTTATACTTTAGCGGTTATTTTGTTGTCATTTGTGCAATCTCAATTTTTTTTTATAGTAATATGTTGTTGTATAAGAATATTATGTATTTATGTGGAAATAATTATACAGCTATTTTAACTTGTAAATAAAGAGAAAGATTTCGTTTTACTTACAAATGTTTAAATGAAAGGTAAATTGTTTATATACAATCTAAAACCGCTAGAATGTTCATTTAATTACAAAATGTCTTTGACGTTCTGAAACAGATCTCTAATTTGGGGAGAGGAAATTTAAAACCAAACAACGAAACTTATTTCAACATTTTTCGAGGTTCTAAAGTAAACATGAGCAACGTGCGTCATTGAACCCTTATTTTACTGTTTTATTACGGTCGAGTGAGCAGCTGGGAAAATTTTGAACCCGCCACCGACCGCGCAGAATTCACGAAAATTTCCGAGATGTGTGAAAGAAACGTGGAAGTCTTACAATGCGAAATGTGGATAAGCCCTTCTTTTTGGTTTTAGTGCCGTTATTGAAGATGAAAGCTTATCGGAAATAGATTATGACTAGTCCTTTACACGGAACTCTACTTATGACGACCGCGCAGAACGATTCTAAATGGTTTATGAAAAGCCCTTTGATTCTCGCTTTTTATTAGTCACTTGGATTTCAGTACATCGTTTAAATGATTAAATAGCCCAATCACTTCAGCGTAAGAATATGGTCATTTTACAATAGCATTCAGCTTTCTATTTTGTTACAGTACGGTTTTATTTGCCCGCTGAATCACCACAGAAACTAATTAAAGATTCGGAGTGCGAAAGAAAAATTGTATACGGAATAAAATTGGGGGTGGAGCCGCCGATGATTATATCTATATACATTTCCTCATTCATTACACAGTCGTCATTGGTTAATAGCACACTTAAGTATACATTTTGACAATTTAAAGTAATCTCCTTTAATATGACGAAGGGCAAATAATTACGAAACAAACATATAAAATGCCTTACTTCCTCAATCTTTCACTTCACGGTTAAGTCTTTAGTGATTTCTATCGGAGAAAAACTATATAAAAATTATACATGGAACTCTACTCCGGAGAGGTAAGTCATAAAGCGCTAACGGAGCGCGTGAAGTCGTAACGTAGGTGTAAAATACTGGATTATTAAATGAAAAACTATGTACCTACTATGCGAGTGATAAATTGTACATAATTCTAGTTATTTAATACTATATTCTAGCTATAGCACTTGGAGAACGTTGTATAGACAAGAAATATACGTGGACGTGTGTGTAGTCTGAAATAATTGTGTGTATATATTGGGTCGTATTTTGCTGTGAAGCTTCTGAATTCGGAAGGCCCAGGACCGGACTGAGTGGCACTGATTAGGGCACATCTATGTCCAACAGTGGAGAACTAGGGGCTGATGATCATGTTGATGATGTGTCCGTAAATTGCTACTCTATGCGTCTAAAATATCGAACTAAATAACTTTGTCTGAAAAAAAAAATATTATTATTCTATATTTTATAAGCCATCGCAAAGCCTACTTAACGTTATTCATCCGGAACTCCAATTTCGTTGGTGCTACAGAGGTGTACTGACTACAAAGGCGGTAGCTTTGCAAAGAATGAACCGGAAATAGAATTTAATATCGACGCTGGGAATTCAGATTAGTGTAAGTCATCGCATTATATCAGAAGAATCGAAAGGTAATAGGAAATTGAGGAGAATGAATATTG
Source organism: Parelbella ahira ahira (assembly GCA_018244795.1). NCBI lineage: Eukaryota > Metazoa > Arthropoda > Insecta > Lepidoptera > Hesperiidae > Parelbella > Parelbella ahira. The sequence continues at coordinate 6,130 of DWME01003430.1, read as the reverse complement.
AAGTGAGCGATGACTTATTGTTATTGTGTCAATTTTTTTTTTAAGCGGAAAGGAAGTTTTTAAGAGTTAAAGGTTTTTAAGGGCTTTTAATTATTTATATTAGGTACACTGATTAGGCTTTCATATATTTTAGGTACGTCATTTACGGTAATTACATATATGGAATGTAAAATTGAAACGTATGCAAATTTGTTCCTCGAATCCCATTACAGTCTGATTGTGCACAAAATTATCTTACATATAAATAATTTTAGACAGAAATATGAAAATGCTCATGTTACATTTTTAAATGTGGCTGAACATACACTACCTAGTTAATATATGTTAATGAAAGAATAAATAAATAAATACTGAAACAAACACAAAAATAACAAAAATATTTTGTGGTTCGAATATGATTATTACAAGTTAAATAATATTTTTGTGAGGTAATTTTTAACTGGTTCAAAAGCTCTGGCTCCTTTAGGCATAAATAATATATAAAAAGGTTTGCATAAATATAATTTAAAGTTTTTATGTCTTGTATGGAATGTCTACATAAAGGTAATTAAACTTTTTTTGTATAGTTATGATTTCTCTGAAATCATTAGATATTCATAGCCTCATAGGTCTTCAGCAAATAATTTGTTGCGTGGAATATTCAAGCTATTTACATTCATAAGTAGTTATGTTAATATCCATGTATTTTTTAACATAGTCATTTATTAATATAACTATAAAAAATCTTCGTTATAAACAATTTATATAATAATTTGTCGTATTAGTTAATTTATTAATGTAATTGGATGCAAGTGCGGAGAGAAACCAAGGACTTAGGCACACTTGTCTCATCTATTTCGACCAAATAGGACAGATCCTGACTGATGGGGAGCTTAATGTCTTTGAAACCGGCGTGATGTGAGAAGAGTAATGAATTTATTTAAAAGAAGGACGTCAGGTGTTTTAGTAAGCTGGCATAATAATATAGCCTACACTGAACTATATGCCACTTGCTTATGCCAGTGACAGACACATGACAGAAAGTGTTCCGACTTTAATAATTGTTTTGGATTATCCCTAAAGAAATTGTTTATTTCCCTACTTTACACAGTTTACCTGCTGAACGAATTTCGTTAAGTTTTATATAAAGATTGTCCAATCTCTCCGGATAATTTTTTTTGCCAAACAAATTTTGTTTTGGGCCTTTTTACTTTTCGATATACAACGAAGTTCTAAGGGTGGAGAAGGGCTATTTACAAATAAAAATCTTCTTCAAAAGTTATTTAGGAGATATGAAAATATAAAAGTAATTTTATAGGTATACAAAATCTAAATTTTTATATGTTTTATTTACAATCAGCGAAGAAGGTGGGTAATGATATGTACTGTAATGTAATTTTTGTATATATGATGAGACAATTCTGTTGTTTGTACGGGCTATTTATTAAGATGCGTAAATGCTGGAACTTTAACTATTATACAACAGTTTCACAAACAAACGCGTGATATTTCACACCCATATATAGGGATAAATAGCTAACTAGTTAAATTAGTTGCCATGTCTCGGGAAGTTACACATATCTGTTTCACTCCCGAGTTCTGATACATGTTGAATATGTGAAGTTCGCGCACGACATAACTTCGTAGGGAATCCATAAACTTTCAATGTATCTATTTGCGAATATTGCCGAATTCTAGAAGGTTCGACGTTCAACAAATAAGTTACATGTGATCTATAGATCAATAGAGTGTGCTCCGAAGTCGGAAGCAAAAAAGTTACGGAAGTCCGTATATATGTAGGTATATAAGTGTCCCTGTATGATACATTATTATTTTTAATTTTCACAACAAATGTTTGTTATTCTATAAAATTTATGTTTATAAATCTTACATTTGCGTATTAGCCGCATTTGCTTAAACTGTACATTTTTTATTACGAAACATTTGTGAATTAACGGCAAATTACCATCAGAATATTATTGCTTGATGCGTTTTAAAATCATTTCGAAAATTTTTTTGATTGTAGACATTGTGAGTAGCGAAATGTTATGGATTAAAAAATGGATCCACAGAGAAGAGCAATAAAAGTAACAAAGTTGAAAGGGAAAGAGTCGTAATAATGAAAAGAAAAATGGTGTCAGGGGACGTTAAATATCACTTTGCGCGGGAAACGCTCGCCCGTTGTCAACATAGGGTTGGCCAAACCTGACTATTATAATATTTAAGAGGTGCCAGCTTTTGTAAAGAACAACGTAATTCAGTTAAAATATAGGTAAATATAAGTAAAACACATGTCCACAATGAACAGACGTTCATTCCCAAAACAAAAAATTTCGCTTTATGGACTATGTATTAACTTGGTAAGAGAAATTCTGTAATGCGATACTATTCAGACCAAAACATGTTGTGTTTCAATAATAGTTATTTTGCGATAGAAATAGCTATGGAAGTGCTATTAACGAATGAGCTTCCATTCGACATTTTTTCGAAAAGAAAAGCGCAAAGAGAATTCTCCTTCAAAGGCGGCAAAGCATTACTCATCCTCGGGTGTTACAAGTGTCCATAGGCGACAGTAACCAATTACCAGCAGGTGGCCCGTCTGCCTATTTGCTAGGCTGAATATGAAAAAAATATATATTATTCCGGGCGAACCCCTAATTTTTAACTGACAGGCTTAAAAAAATATACATACTTTATTAAAACGATTTGTAGTTTAGTGACCCCAACCCATCCTTTTACAATTAATTTATTACGTTTAAAAGCTTTCCGTAATAATTAAAATGGTTTAGTATTTTATTTTTTCCCTGTTGTTGAAAAAGGTCGGAGTTGGTATCAAATGGCGTCTTCTACCTGTCAATTAAAGCCTTTTTAAACAACTTACCTACATTATAAATAATTGTAATTTTAATCTCCATTTTATTATCGTCATCATCATCAACTTTTTTATTGTTCTATATTAGACACATGTAAATTTCACTTTAGAATTCAAAGTAAATAAGGACATAATCGACTGTGTTTCAACTGCAACCGATTACACATAATTGATACAATATGCCGATAGAATTATGCCGATTTCTAAAACATGCACATTTACTGACGTGCCTGAGCGTGAGTTTGAAGCGTGAGTTCGGAATCTAAGTTGTAAAACTACTACGACTGATATGAACGTTTATTTTAAATACACTCGTGATGTTATGTTACGTTTGATTAATGAAATGTTTATGATTTTTTTTTAAAGTAAAGTAACACGTGACAACCCTAGCTAACAACGTCTTTAATTACGCTATTCGGCCGGGATACGGGAGTTTACTCATCTCCTCAAAACGGTCTCACCATTAGGTTATGGCCTGATTTATTTCCAATGTATAAATTCTGGAAAAAAATATATATTGAGATTTTATTACATTTGTGATCTGGCAATTTTTCTTAAGAAATTGACGTTTTAATTCTTATGTTACTATTTAATTATTAAAACTAATGTTATACTTTAAGTGAAACAGATTAAACGTAACATCACGCTTGTAATCCCCGAAGAGGTAGGCAGAGGAGTGCAGTACATTTCCACGTTTCACTAGTTACATTTATCTCCCATGGAACAGATGGTGAGCCTATTGGCATACACCGGGTACAGATCCAGACTCCAAATCGATACTAGAAATACTAAATTAGAAATATCCAATAGTAATCCAATAGTGAAATATGTATGTAGATTACTATTATATTACTATTACTATAAGACTTCTATATAAATTTTAATTACTAAAGTGTACTTCTTCATAGATACAGTGTTATACGGTATTACACATATATTGAATAGAAACAAAATCGGTTTAAACTACATTTTAAGTTCCGATACATATCGCTGCAGTGAATTTCAAAGTTAAAATAAAAACTGATACAGATTTTCTACACACAAGCCATTTTCATTTAAACGTCTACAGCCGTGAGTGTTGAAGAAAACATGTCATTCTTTCGAAAATTATGATGCTGTTTCTTTCTCGTTTCGAAAAACATAGAACTCATTTAGGACTGGAAATGGGTGTGTTTACAAACAATTGCTTCACAGCTAAAATAAATATGGCGATCACTTTTGCTTTGCACTGCTAGCTACTTTGAAATTTTACGGCAATTTTAACCTACATAACTTATATCCCGTTTGGAACTGAGCTATTTTAATTATTTTTCATGACGTAAAAGCGGAAATTCAAGCCACTCGCAATTGTTATATCGAAAGAACAATGAACTTCAGGACTTCATTCGAGACAATCATTTGTGTTGAGCTATACAGCTATCTGTTAGTACCTACGTGGCTCTCACAAAGGCTCTATTAGTCTTTTGTTGTATTAATGCAAAGCGACAAACAACTTAACGGCTCACCTGGCGCTGAATGGTACCAAGCAGTCCATAAATGCAATTAATTTTACACAATGGAGGTCACAGCGTCGAAGCCCACTGGCTGTAATGGAAAGTGTTATTGACGCTCTGCCGGTTCTATTATGCTGTAAACTGAAGCGTGATATAAAATGTTACTGTATTATGTATGCCCCCAAGTTAATAATGTTAATAACGCAACGTAACATCGCGGCCGTAATTCCCGAAAAGTTAGGTAGAAGAGTTTAGTACACTCCCAAGTTTAATCACTTAGGTTTTAGTTACTTTATTTCACACGTATAAATTACCCTGCTTTTTTATTACCGGGTGTAAGAGAACATATCGTCTCATCGTGGCAAATATAATCATATTAGTTGTAGATCATTATTTAAAAAATATAGGGTTATTTTAACAAAATGTCACATAGTCTATAAACACTATTTAATTTGTATTGTATATGTGGTATTAAAGAATATGTAACTTTATTAAACATGTAATATTTAAAAAAAAATTTTTTCAAAATAATATCTCATATTTATCGTAAGTTGTATATATGAGTTTCTTATATAAATAGTATCCATACGTCATAAAATCAATAATTTAATGAATGTGTTATACTGCATGTGGGCACCTAAAATATAGTGTTTACACAAAGCCCACTGCATCAAAGAGATTCCAAATATTACATTGATTGCGATATCTGCTAGATATCTACGAATCTATTACACCCACGGTACATTTTTATGAAAATTTAGGTCGCTTTCAATATAAAATTTACAATGCGTAAATGAAAAGAATATAGCATAGAGTCGCTTACGCAAATCCATCGTTTTGATATACGAATTAAAGTATCTGTAGGTATATAAATAGGATCAAATGAAAGCTAAGATCCACCTATCTCGTCCAAATAGGTCAGATATTGACTGATGGGGGCGTCGGAAGTCCCCGAAATCGGCGCGCGTGTACCAAGAGATTGATCAATGTAAAAGAAACACGTTAGGTTTGTAGGGGTAGAGATATTTGGCTCTGTGTGCGCTCTGTCTACCCGATAAGAGACGTGACATGACGGTATAATAATAATATATAAAATACCTACAAATTCAGTACTTTATTGTCGTCGTTTAACTACCCTTTTTATTAAGCAGCGCTCATATAATTTGTATATATTTTCGTAACAAGTAAATTCATATAGGTATATTTTCTTTGCATTAATGATTATTGTCAACCTTCAACACTAGGCGAACTTTAGCATGAAATATTGAAAACAATATAAACTACATTTATATATAATAGCTATATTAAATACGGTTCATTCTGAAAATTTACTAAGCACAAAATTTTCCATCTTGGTCATAACTAGATTTCTACACAGAAGGGACATCTAATTGTATTTTCCTTTCACAATGTCATTGCATAATCTGTTAGCGGTTGGTAAAATTTTAATTATTGGAATCCTATTTAAAATATTATTCAATCTCCTTACATACATAATTTGGTACCGACTAATAAAAATTGCTTCATTAGAATAATACTGATAATATTATTTAATGTCACAGCATAATTTGTCAACAGTTAATACAATTTTATTTATTAGAATTCTATTTTTAATGGTTGTTTAACTCCCTTGCATAATTTGTTAATGGCTATTTATAGATATTTTTTCATTAGAATACTACAGATAATAATATTTCAATAATAATAAAAAAATAATAATAATCGACCCATAGTCATTCCACTGTTGGAATATGGGTCTCCTCTCATATTGAGAGGGTTAAGGCCA
>DWME01003429.1:0-18355 GCA_018244795.1 Parelbella ahira ahira | reverse complement strand
ATTCTATATCAACGTTCGCATAAAACTTTCTTCAGCGCCTTTTTGATACTTCAAAAACGAAATATTTGAGAAATAAAATGTTTGGTAACATTATCACGTAGGTATAGATGATTCTATCAATTTACAAGAGAGGACGAATGTGACGATTTGTTCGTTGCGGATCTCCAACAAATCACTGCGCACGGTTTCGGACGATTACATAAACGAGTGTGCCGGTCAGGGCCGGAGTGGTTCCCGGCCTGCGGGCCGCCATCGCTCCAAATTGGGTTAGTTTCAATTGTGTTCGGACAGTGTGTGATGAAACGCCGTTCTTTATTATACGGGGGAGATTATTGTTAATATTATTTGAAATTATATGTTGTTTTCTATTAACGGCGCAGGCGCAATTACATATCAGTTATTTTAATTAATTATACACGTATTAATTACAGATCTTTTTTAATGAAATGATACTTCAACTCAAGATAAAACTAATGGCTGCCTCGTTGGTCGAGCGGTTGCAAGCGCGATTGCCGATCGAGAGGTCCTGGTTTCAAATCCCGGGTCGGGTACTATTGGATTTTTCGAATTTAGAATTTCTAGTAGTGATTCGAAGTCTGGCTCTATGCCCGGTGTACGGCAATAGGCTCATCATCTATTCCATGGGACTCAAACGTAACTGATGAAACGTGGATGTGTTAGTACACATCCACGTTAGTCCATAATCCCCGGACGAGTAGGAAGAGGGGTGTAGCCTCTGCCTACTCGTTCGGGGATTACAGGCGTGATGTTACCCGTCAGCGGAGAAATATACCTATAAAAACCATATGTCAAAAGAATAAACGAAATGATTCCCAATCGATGCTATCTGCAAACTGTTACTTAGAAAGGTGTTATTTTGAAATCCGGCAATTCGCCCCAATATTTCCCACTATCACTAATTTTTGTTCGCTGCGGATTTGCTGCAAATCACTGAACACAGTTACGGCCCGCTGTATAAACGAGCGAGCCGTCTACCCGATTGCAAGTGGTCCCTGACCAGCCAGCTCCGGTTAGGTCACTTCAAACTCAATTAAATTCAATTGTAACACATTTCACTTGAAAGTTGTTTCATCGCTTACTTTCATCATCGACTCTTTAGACGTTCTGTTGTTGGACACGTTTTTATTTCAGAATAAAAAGGAATGAGAACGTAGCGTGTCATGTTGGTCAAATTCAACTAGTGAAAGGTGTGAGAGTACTAAATATAGAGATATTTAGGCAGGATATATAGGCAGAGGCCTACCCGTTGCGTGATTACAGGCGTGATGGTACGTTTTTTTAGATTTTAAATTACATCGTATTTTTAGATTTAAGATTTTAAATTGCTCGTGGCCTATCATATTGCGTCTATCATATTAAGCTAATTTGATAAATTATGTCATTGTCATTTAAGACTTTTAATCAGCCAAAACAGAAGTACGATGTAACAAAACAAGTAGCATCTCGCCTGTAATCCCCGAAACGGTACGCAGATAAGAGTGGAGTAGAATGAATAGAACGAATTGCAAGAACAACGTTCAATATTTTTAGATAAATTTATTTTTGAAAAACAATGTTTATCTATCTTAACCAGATAAAACAAATACAAGAGAAAAATCTATACATTTTCTGTTTGATTTTAAACCAGCTGAGAATTCGTTTTGTCACTGTTCTTAGATACAATTTGATTATGTCGCTCGTTCGGACAGCGCTGCCAATATTTTACATTGGCTTATTTAACAGAAAGGGAGTGGAAAATGTTCAGTTAATCTGATATTATCAGAGGGAGATTGTAACTAAATTTTTATACTATCGTTATTGAATTATGGTTATATATTTCCAATTCTCTTATTGCATTTTTGTTTGCAACGTCTGGTTTAGTTGACGACTTGAGTCAAATAGGTGTTGATTACATTGAGATATCATTTTATTTCTGTTTTGAATAGATGGTCGTGACTCATATTTTGGACTGATTGTATAATGTACGAGTTTTATGCTTTCCAGCGGTTTCTAGAAATGACAATGCGAGCCCAATTAATACTACAATACTCGGAATACCAAAGGCTTAGTTAAAACTTATAGTTTAACCGGGTTTAAACACTCAACTTACCACTGGGCTAGTAAATTAACGTACAGACGTAAACAGAAATATATGGTATTGGGACGCATTTCGTTCTATTTGTATACATCCGTAGCTATTGATAAGTGGTATACAAGAAACCTTGTATCAATTATTCGGGCCTTTTTAGACTAGAAAAACAAAGATTTTTGAGACTTTGATCTGTTTAATGATATAACCAGGCGTTAATATAAACGATAGACAATCTTTACACATTCAGAAACCAACAGGCTGACATGACATGGTAAAACATAAGGAAAACTACGAATGTTACATAAAAATGTCGATACATGTTTTTCGGCTGGCATGACGTGAAAAATTTATGACATTTCCGATGAAATATTTACAAGTGGCGGGATTTATAGCTGGCAAAATTCTGGTAATCTTATTTTATGAGCGTTGCGTGTTTTTGTTTGACGCGGCGCATCGGGCAATCAGGTTTCGATAAAAATTAACGAAACTGAGACTATTAGTTTGCACCGTGGATCTTGTGTGGAAGCAAATACAAGAGATCTGGAGCTTATGACGTCTACCACGTTAGTGCAGTACGCATTTATATCTGCAAGTGGCGAAGTACCAAAATATTTCGTGCATCATCAAGGCTTGATAAGCTTTTATATTACCTATATTTAGTTTGTTAACGATTTCAAACTATAATTTTGTCTAAAAAACTAAAACGCTAGTTGACTATCTATTATCATAAAATTATTTTGGTGATTCCAAAGAAAGGTATTTTACAAGCCTTGCTATGATTTAACAAATTGTGTAGATTTTTAATACGAGTACAACTGTAGCAATGACTTGTACCGATATTCGAAATACCTACATAGAAACATTATCATGCTTATGTCGTATACGTGTAACAAGAGACTAAGAACTTCCACCAGCTACGGGCATGGCACACTTCGTTAGTTTTTTCTATTATATACATAAACGTCTATGATATACATAATCGTCTATTAAAGGTACTTTTGAAAATTACTTTTCAGGCCATCTCCAAACACATGTATATAAAAAGTAGATAGGTACAGCCTACTACCAGAACTTACAAGTACTTTCCAAGAAGAAGACTTTTCTTTAGAACGTCGTTACTATGAGGGCACAGCAGTAAAAGGGCGATAAGACGGGAATAAAATATATACAAACTGTGCGAATTGAAGAAACTCGAATAAAATATAAAGGAGACGTAAAACCTAACGAAATTAAGGTGTAGTAAATTTTCATTCGGGCCACGATTCAATGAATACATTGAGAGTCGATCGATTGGAAATTTTCTTAGACTGAAACTACTTCCGCTTGAAATAGTTATCTACGCGGAAATAATGTTGAGTTGCGACGGAAGAAAAACTATATACATTATTTGCAAGACTTATAATATATGGATTATTAAATTGATGCCATTTTATACAGCGTGTTTCTTCGTCTGCATGTGTGCGTGCGTGCGTGTATAAGCGCGTGCATGTTCGCGTGTGTGCTTATTTTAAGCGCATGCATGTGTGCGTGCGAGTGTACGTGCGCGTTCACCTCCATGCATTTTTGCATACGTCATCGTTTAGTAGAGATTAACTTCCATATACAAATATGCATTTTGTTTTTACAAACGACTCTTATTATTCTGCAGGTTTTCTATCATATGTTAGGTTAGCGTCAGTCGAGGAACGTTGAGAAAAATTTGTAGAGACACAGATGTCTCTACAAATTTTTGTTGTATTTATTTATGAATTTATGTTGTAAGCCATATTGTATATTGTTGAATTTATGTTGTAAGCCAGTTGCCTCCAATTTGGACTAATGGAACGTATGAAACAAAGGTTCTTACTTAGATAGTTATAGCAGCAAATATAATTATTTAGCCAGAATTTAGCTAGTAGTCTAATGTATGTGCAATACTAAGTTGAAATATATATAGCAAACGAATTCAAATCATTTGTTATGATTATATTTTAGATATGAGAGTCACTCCAGTTTAGAAGGATAGTGATCCTGCCAAGCTGCTGTATTATGCTGATACTAACTATTAAAACGTGCATCTTTTCTTTGGTCGATAAAGTTACAACTAACCATTCATGTCATTCCATTATTTCTATACCTATAGAAAAAAACACATGTGATGCGAATGAGAATGAAAGAAACAAAATTATAAATCAAGGAGTAATGAGTAATCATAATTTGATATGTATCCTGTTACGATAAAACGATTCTATAATGACATCTGTATGGTAGCTCGCGTAGTGAGATGTGGTCAACACCAACGCCTGTAGTAATACAATAGCAATGTTTCTCGTATATTACTAAAAGTTATTTTCTTTTCAAACATATGGAAACTGCTACTTTATTTGTTATAATGTTAGTTCCCAATAAGGACTCTTTTGCCAAGCTATAAATTAAAATTACCAATGAGCGATCTATGCATATTATGATCGCATGTTTGTCCTTTGAAATTATTCATGTGTTGAAACAAATTTTGGAATGTTTTTTTCAATATGAAACAACGCCTGGCGACTTTTAATGGCAAGAATAAAATATTACAATAATCCGAACCTTAATTTTATTTGATTCTGGATACAAATGTGTATAGACTGCGTTAACTAAATAAAATGTCTCTACTCATTCATCATTCATCATCATCATCATCAACATTACCAGCCTACTCCCGTCCTCTCCTGTCTCTACTCATATGAACATAAATAGTATACCTATTTTATTTTAACGGAATTTACTTATTTTGTTGTGAACTATACTATTGAATGTCTCTTTAGTGTTTATACACATCATTAACTATATCTACATACTGGCTTAACTCATGCACGTTTTTTTGTCTTCGCCGCGACCTCGCTGTAATCGGCGTGAGCGCGGGGAAGGATCTCGTATACCTAGGTCCGAAACAAGTCGAGATATTTCGATAACCTTACGTGAGTTAAGCCGATATACCTATATGTAATCGGTTTGTAAATTGGACGTTTTGTAATTCTAGAAAGTAGATAGATATACCGAGAAATATTTTTTATTTCCGCTTCATATTTTCTGGCTTTATTTACCTGACATGTACGAAAAAGGAATCACTGTGGTAGGTGAATCTATAACCATAAAATCTTTACCAATAATTTCACTTGTCAATAATAGTCTAGCTGTCTTTTTAGGTCTCAGTTGGAATAGATATTTGATTTTTTGTTTAACATTAAATAACGATTTTGCTATTTGTTATGATATTCTTTTTTATCCACTTCGTTATCAATCCTTTCGCTACACTCTTGGATACGAGTTTTCTCTCAGAATGAGAAGGGTTAAAAAAATTGAATAATAACTATGACCTCCTTCTAGGTGGTCCGACGACCCCAAGATTCCCAAGGACATGGCGAGACGCAGCTCGATTTAAGACTGCCAGGATCGAGAGAAATTACGCCAATCATTGAAGCCGTACGTCCAGCAGTGAATATTCTGTCTGACGGATCAAACTCGTGAATAAAACGACTCCATACAAATCCAACATATGCTTTATTTTACAAATACTATTTTATCGCCATCTATGCGTTACACTATCACGCTAAGTATTATACAGTTTGGAGACATCGCATTTATATACAGAAATTTCAACATTCAAATACATATATTTACGTAAAAGTATAAGGCACGTTTATAACTTCCTATCTCGAAACGACTTCTCGTTAACTACTTGTCATATATCTATACAGTTCTCGTTAAAATTAATTAGATTTTATTCAACGTCAAGACAAAATAAATGTCGATAAAATATATGTGGGTACAATATATATATTTAACATAAACGATAAAAGAATGCGCAAACCATGAGCGCTAAAGAATAAATATATATAATAATATAAAAACCGAATAATATTCTATCATTAAACCAATATCAAAATAAATTTAAGACAATAAATTGAATGTTGGGGATATAATTTCGCCGACATTTATTTTTCTTGGTTATTTGAACGCATTATTTAAACATTCTATTAGGTATTTAATAATTATAATTATTCAGGAAAGTTTAACATCTCAGTAATATTTACAAAATTAAAACAAAATTATTGTTTAACTGTCAAGACAAGCCCCGTTTTAACGTTATATTTACATAAAAATGTTAATTTATCATCGGCTGCGTCACACGAGATGTTCACCTAACATTTTCGTACACATTTTTTTAATTAATTAGACTCATTAATTACAATTACACTGTTACTAAATAATATTTCATACTATCTTATTAGAGTATACAATATAACAGAAGACACATAAGTAATTATGAAAGTAATTATTAATTAAATTATAAGTTGGAACTAAGGATTTTGCGTATAAAAATATAACTCGGTGCTATCTGCCTATCCAGGGACCTGGCGGAAATACACAATAATAATATGTGGAATTAAGTTTGGCGAATTTCTATGTAATTTTAATGGCAGTACTGTATAGCTAAGTACAATTACATACATAGCACAATTTTTACAACAGAATTATTATATCATTAATGAAACAACAATTTAATTATAGGTGGTTCTCGCTGTATATCGATTTAATGATAAAATGACGCAATTAATTATATTAGTGAGAACAATTTAATTAAATTGTCGCATTTACATGTACAATTACCTATAATGAATATTTTTATATAAATCACAATTAGGAATGTCATTGGTTTTCATACATGTCTAATATATGAATGGAAGTCAAACTATACACGGAGATTCGGGGCAACAAAAAAAATAAAAATATATCTTTAATACGACAAACTGAATAAAGAAGATTAATTTATTGTTCATAAAATTTAATAAAAAAAAAAACATTTTTATAAAACAAAAATAAATAAGGAAATAAAATATTAAAGGTTCAGATAAATAAAGAACAATGCCGTCAAGCGAGAAATAGTAATGAAAACAAAACAAAAAACACGAACCTCAACAAACTCCAAGAAATCATATAACAAAATATATGGAAAGTTATAATTTCCAAAATTTAAATGCCAATTTGGAATAGACGAAATAACATAAGCATACTTTATTTATTATACATAAATATATTTCAATATTATGGAATCTAGCATTAGTTACGAATACTTAGGCGTATAAGAAATATAATATGCACAATTCTAAAAAATATTCAGTCATATGACAGACCACATTGAAAATTCTCAACGAAAAACCGTATGGAATGAAATAAAAATAATTTTTTACTTTACACAATCGTTAAATTTTACAAAAATATGTCTTCATCATCGTACAGTAACTGAACTTTTGTATTTTTTTTCTCTTTAATTATATTATTTAATCTAAAGCCTACCTATATTATATTATATTTATAAATATTTAGCTATATTATTAAATCTATTAATATTAGTCCAATTATTTTAGTGATATAAGGAAAATCACAAAAAAAACACCTCATTCGTAAGCCGATTCATCGAAATTGGCTATTCGACGAACATGGCTACAAATATAAAGTCAAACATTAATTTAAATCGAAGGTACGTAGAAATAACAATATGTATTTAAGATATGTACAGATTCAAATTGTGTACTAAACACTACACTATTTAATACTTTAAGAGGAATACTATTAATTATCAAATTTATATACAAATATCGACAGACTAAATTAAAGATAGAGTTCGAGACAGAAGATCATCGAAACATCTAGAAAGCAATAGACGCAATCGAATTTCGAAACGTATAATACGTAGAAAAGTATCCAAAAACATTGATTTTATACGTAAATATCGAAGTCACTGCCTCGGATACGAACACAGGTAATAACATACGTACACACATATAAATATATGTATATAAAACACAGTTTAACTCTGGATATACAACGCGAGATTGGATTGCCGCCGAGTGAAATTAAAGAATCAAGATTCGAAAGCGTATCTTGATTATGTAGGCCTACTTGATACCAATCCAATCGTCATAAATACACTTCAGTAACGCGATAAGTTCAATTAACGTACACGAGTGAATTCAAATTCTAACAAATTTTAGGCCTAGAAACGTTCGAAATTTACAACACTACCCGAAATATACAACAATATATATTCACACGCGATAATTTTAATAATTAATCAATATAATTATGTACGTAGGAATAGAATTTTCAAAATGGCATCTACCAACAGAGCGTGTAATATTTTACATTCAACATCCGTAACATATTACACGGTGGAACACATTATAAACCACATACGATAAACTATAAAAAGCACACGATGCGTTCAACAACAGGTGAATTACCAAAACACTAGGTCGAGCTACCGATTGTCCTCACAGTCTTTCGAAGTTCTTGTCTATATGAACAATACTTCGTTGTAGGCCTCTCGCTACTCGGCCGTCAGCTCGGGGCCGAGGCGGTCCGAGTTGAAGTTCTCCATGTTCCACATCTGCCTGGTCTCCGAGTCGTTGCATGACTCCATCACAATCTTATCCTTGTCTCTCGATATCGACATGCACTTCTCACTCGAGCCGTGTTTTAGTAACTTCGTCTGCGAAAGATAAATTCGTTTAATGTATCAGTACTATGTAGTATTATTTGTTAAAAGCATTTTTAAGACATAATTTTATTTAAAATTTTGAAGCTATATGTAAAATTAACTTATTTCAAATCTTATATTTTTAAATAAATGTTATTAAAATCAAATTTCGAAGTCTATTGTTTAATAAAAATTCCACGAACAATAAACGTTCTTATATTAAAACAAAGTTATGATTTTATTTAAAATTTTGAAGCCCTATGTAAAATTAACTTATTTCAAATCTTATATTTTTAAATAAATGTTTTTTAAATCAAATTTCTAAGTCCATTGTTTAATAAAAATTCCACGAACAATAAACGTTCTTATATTAAAACAAAGTCCGTTCTTTCCAAATTCAAAAAAAGGATCGGCCGAAATAACTTATAATTTACAAAAAAAATACGCCATAACAATGGACAGAACAATAATCATATACAAGAAGCATGTCATAATTTACAACATATAAAAACGTCCCGGCCGATAACTTACATTGGGGTCGTACAGCCACAGCTGGTTGCCCTTGGCACCGTGACAAGGATACAAGACGACGTCGTGACCCGAGTAATCGAGGCAAGTCTCATCTCGACGTATTTCACCATTCTTTGAATACATCCAATACTGGAAATGTTGAAGAAAACGTTTAACAACACATCCTTGAAAGTATCGCGCGCTAAAATAACTCCAATGATGTAACAGATCTGATATCGCAAGTGAATGGCTTGTCACCGTAAGCTGACGAAATTATGTATTGAAAAAGAAGATATCAGAGGTAGCGGAACTGCGGAGACGGCAGAGTTTAATAACTAAAATACCGCCATACTTTATTTCTATTATATAGTGCTTAACTCTGCTTTACATCACTTCGAAGCAAAATCTAACAAATTCGTTAATATTTGATCTATTAGATGTCCATTTACTAGCAGCGATGCGTTTATGACTAACGTCAGCTACGACACTTTTTCGCATTTCTATGAATGAATAATGTGGATTAAATCCAAAGTGATCATAATTATTTAAATCAGTGAAAAAATTAATAATAAAAAAAAACAGTCAAAAAAATAAATTTAGATATATGATAGGAAATATACATAATAAAACCATATCCCACCATTAAAAAATTTAAGGCGCAAAAATTAAAATAAATTATTGAAAGTTAGATGATAAAATTAAATTGTAATATTACGGTTATTCTAGATTATTATGTATTATACAATATACAGAATATATAAACATACATGTAAAATACTGCGTGATGTTAATGTTATAGCTATAAATCTTACATACTAATAAAAACAGACCTAACGACAGTACCAAAGTTGAAATAGTCTGTGTTGAAAACATGTTGAGTTGAACAACAATATACATATGTAATTGACCTAGATGACCGATTCGGTTAATGCGAAAATGTATGAATCGTTAGAGCTCGCTTATAAATTACACGATGAAAGCTATTCCGTTAAAAGTTATCATAACGCTCGCATTAGTAAAGCATACACATATGAAAAAAGGGCAAAAAAAACAAAAATAGGAACATACAGAAGGTATGCGTGCCGCATAATGAATGAACTTGCCGACACGCAAAAGTTTTGTTGATTAGTGGAAGGCAATTTACATCGTAGCGTCGTGTTACTTACCGAAAAGTTATGTCTATTCGAAGCGGAAATATTTACTCGTCAATAAGCGCCATGATCCCGACTTACCGCGATGCTGACGAGCACCAACAACCGACTACATGGGAAGTGCAAGCAGAAGCCGATATCAATGATGGCGTCCTTTGACAAACCTGATTCCCGTACTCCCCGTGACATGGCCACACGTTCACTGGCTTCTTCATGTCTTCGGGACCAGCCGCAGAGTCGAGGCACATATCCGATGTCGGGTTCGCGATCTGATGCCATCCACAAGTTAAAAAGGCGTGCCATAAGCAAGCGTGCTGATCTAATATCATCTCTTGAGGCAGTAAATTCAAAATTTGAATAGCACAACGCCGTTCTGAACAATTCGATCGTACATATGCTTTTGCACCAGTATCAGATTCTTATAACAGTAGTGAAAGGTACCATCTCAAGTTATGATGTTATAACATGATGAAGTGACAATGATAATGATTTCAAAGAGACGTTCGCTTGCGACACACTTATTCCTCATAATAGAATAAGTTATGGTGTTTCGGAGGTGGAGAAACTATTCGATAACCCAAAACGGAGTTAATAAAAAAAACACCAGTAATTTTCACCACACAAAATACTTCGGCATTCATTTTGTTCGGTGCTACCTGATTACCACCACCTCCATGACATTTGTGAATCATGAGACTTTTCGTTTCTTCTTGACTCTCATCTAACGACTCTCCATCGAGACAATACGGATCGTTAAACGCTCGATTTCGCACCTAGTATCAGGTTTCAGAAAAATAAATAGAGATATTAAATGTGTTCCTCGTACAACATGCGTGCTCTGAACGTAAAACGTGACCAAGACAGTGCCAGGAAATCAAGGAGTGCCAAAAGACGCATCACGACTAGATCTAATTTCAGTGCACGAAAACAACAACGATATCAACATGGTACTGCCGCGTCGGTCGATATGATAACGACAGAAGACCTGATTTCCTCCCTGCCGGTGACACGGGTATAGGCCGACCGGCTTATGGTGGTCAGACTTGCGCGTCGGTGAATCCAAACATGTCTTTTGGAAGGCGACATTTCGTATCTGTACAGGTAACAATTTTGAAATACACGGAAATTAAAGATTTGCACTCGACATTCTTCGAAGACGATGTAATAAATAACCATTTAAAAAAATATATGGTGACCAATTCTGGTTCATGTGTAACTCTATGAATATCAAAATAATTTTCTAATAGTGTGAGAAATTGCTTACGTACCTCTCCGTGAGCCACGGACTCTCCAGGAATGAAGAGTTCGGGGTATATATTCTTCAAATACCATTCGAACGATTTGCATCCTAGCTTCTCCCTTAACGCTTTTCTGCCCGATATGTCTCCGTAGTCACCCTTGTCGTTGCCCACTCGCTGATAATAATACTTGGCGTAGTCATCTAACCATACCTGCAACAATGGTTACATTAGGCAAGGCTCAACGCAGTGTCAATAACTTATACAACGGTAGCTATAACAATAAAATATAAAAAAGGTACAACAAAAAAGTTGCAAAAATTCAAATATTGAATGGAAAAATGAAATGATACGTTTCATCATCATTATCATCACCATCAGCCTACTCTCGTCTACTGCTGGACATAGGTCACTCCTAAAGCAGGCCATTGAGATAGGTTTACATTATTTTAATTTCCACTGACTTGATGGAGTATCGAAATAATAAAAAAAATCACCTCGGCCAAACGAACGGAATTTTTCTTAAGTACATTGACGCCGGTCCTCCATTTATAAGGGGAGCGTTTCCTGAATATGTGTCCGACGTGCGAGCACGGAACTATTTCCAGCGTGCCGCCGCACATCCAAGTTTTAAAGGAGAGTTCGAGATTTTCACCGCCCCAAATGTCGAAGCCGCTGTCGTAAGTGCCCAACCGTTCGAAGAATTCCTTGTCGATTGCGAACAGACCGCCGGCCATAGTGGGTGACCACACCGGCTCGGCGGTGTGCTGGTGTCTAGATCTTTCCTTCGCCGGCACCGGATGCCAATTGAACTGGAGATTCCAATCGAAACCACCGACGTTCACCGACGACGAGTCTCTATAGTGATACTCTAATGTGTTATCGTCTATAACATCTATCACCGGGCAGACGACCGTCGTTTTATTTCTAGCGATTCTATCCAGTAGGGGCTCTAGCCAACCTGAAAACGGAAATTTCAATACAGTCGATATACATATACATGACGTGTATGTATGTATGTGATAGCTAAAATTAATATTCTCTTTGGGTCGTGTGCCGTTAGCAACACGTCGCAAATAGTATTGGATAATCTTTATTTTCAGCCAGTAATTAGTGCTAGAAATATATTACTTAAAAAAAATGAATTAACTTAAATCTATATTCATCATTTTAATTAAATAACTTAATTTTAATTATAATGTTCCTCATCTATTACACTTCTTTTATTGTGTAAGCAAGAAATTACGAGACCTATTAAACAGACAACTTTATTTACTCACTCAAGTATATTATCCTTAAAGCCCGAAAAGAACGACTATGCACACATATATTTTACAAACGAAGTGTGGATTTACCTTCGGTACATTCGCAATGGCTGTCGAGGTAGGTGAGAACAGGGGCGGTTACGTATCGGGCGCCGAGCAAACGAGCCCTGATGAGACCCTCGCGTCTGGTCGCCCGCACTATTCTCACCTTGGGCAGTGACGACATGTAATCGTCCAATTGCTGCATGAGATGAGCTAAAAGAAAAAACACGATTTCAATTGAAGTCTTCATATACCGGTGTAACAACTAAATATATATTTTTGTTTTCATTTCGATGTATAGACATGTAGGTATATTGTTATTACAAACTCACGCATATCAGAAAAGTCATCGACCAATATGATCTCCTTGATCAAATGCGTCGGTGATCTGTCTATGACGGAATGGACAGTTCTGAGTAGGACCGACCATGCCTCGTTGTGGAAACATATAACAACTGATGTCTGAGGCAACTCTTTCATGTAGCGACCGGGTTGTTTACACCTGAAAATAATTGTTCATATCATTAACTAAATCTCTATAAATTCTTTTGTTTAATACTTTGCGAAAGATTAGGTACAAGTCTTCAGTGTGATTAAAAAGATCTGTGCTAGAACATGCAGTATATTCTAAGAAATTAATTGTTTTTAAGAATAAAAACGTTAAGAATGTCTTCAAGAACAATAAATACATAATTAAGAATAATAATAAAACATATATTTTTGAGGAAATACTATCATAAGGTAACACGTTTAATTAGATCCCAATAATAATAAATGATATAATTTCAATAACAAGACTTCAATTCTAAATCATATCAACACTCCGAGCAAAGGAAAGAATATCAACACTCCGAGCAAAGGAAAGCAAAGAAGAAATAATAGAAGAATAAAGAAAATATTAAAACTTGTACGAATAGGATGGAAAATTTAAAGTCAGAATCGATTCAATAGAGAATTTTAAATTTTCACATCGCTTAGAGAACGATAATAGACTTGTACCACCTGACACCCACTGCATGGAGCGTCTTTATGCCGTTACTATTCATCCCGGGTATCGGGGGTGGTTCCGCCCGATCGATCCCGTCCAAACGACACGCGATCGTCACTTACGGATTACATTCGTGATTCGATTGGAAACTTGTTATTTTTTCATCAATTCCATTTGCTCTCATAGTTGTGCATATAAATACATAGTTGGTATGACATTTTTAATATCTCAAACAAAAACCCTATACTCACGTGGAATATTAATCAAATAAAATTTGTTCCAATAAAGATATATTGTAGTTGTTCTTATATTCCCATAAATATGTGCAATGTTATTCAAAAAGAGGATCTTTAGAAGAATCTAAAATAAGTCAGTATTATTTATATGTCATGACTGCAATAAGTTAGAATAGATACTACTTCGACTCATATTATTTTCCTCCTTTTAAGTCAGCATACTTTTCCCTTACCATTCGTCCCTCGGATCGGGCAGCTTTCGTCTGATCGATATCAGGTCGCTGACGTATTGATTGAAGGCGTTTTTCTTCCATCCCTCCGACACGGCGAGTTTCGCGTCCTCGCTCATGTTCTTCGGCAAGACGACCGGTTTGCCCAGTTCCCCGGGTGCATTGTCCGAGCCCGGCGCGGCTATTACACCTAACCCTGCAGGGATATGGCGGATTAATGCAAAGCGATTAATAACATCCTGTAACTCGTGGGAACATCGGCTATTAGTTGACCGTAAATCGCTCGTGACATTCGTTACGATATCTCTATCGTCGTCCTCACATCTGTTCCACCTCTCTCGTCTTATTACCTACGTTTATTAGCACACATATCGTGACATTATCGATTAAGTTAATGTGATTTTAGTGAAGCGACGCTGTTAAAATGTTACTACCATTTATAAAATTAATGCAGGGTTAGAAATGAGGACTGCATCTTGTAAATGCTTAAGAAACAGAGTTCACCGAAATTCAATTGTTGTCATCACAAAATAAAACATTAAAATTAAATAAAAATACGACAATATTAAAACCACATAATTTGGTAATTTAAACGTACGTAAATATTTCGATTTGACTGTGGACGTTTCGTATGCAAAGTTATCAATCATTCGAAATTCAATAAAGAATCGAAGCAATGATTACGGATAAAAGAAAATTGATGGATTCCAAAAATAACGTTGAAACATAAAAACGTAATGAAACACATATACGAGTAACAACACGTTATCTATACCAAAAAAATACTTCCACAGTAACTTGATCTAATTAGAAACTAACTGACAAGCGCAAATTAAAACAGAAAACAAGTTCTACAGAGCAAAAAACGTTCTAGTTTTAAAATGCCTAAATTGGTGATCACTAACGTAAAGTAATATTTCTTAGTATAGTACCTGCTAGTCAATTGTAATTATCTATGTACATATACTACAATAAATGTATTCTTATCGTCTAGATATCATCAAATTAAAATAATAAAAAGTAAATCCCTATTGCACTTTACTTACAAAAGAAATGATTCAATGAAATTGCTTCGCTAAACTTCAATTATTCAATTAATTGAATAAATTTTACCATATCACCATCACCATGACTTGTCGTACTCTTGAAACTTAGACTATTTACAATGAGTAATGTACAAAACATAATTATGTAAGCATAGAATTACCTTCGTGTCCCGCAAGCCGACCGATCCAATTGATTCTGGTCCTCGCTGTGTGACGGACAAACGCAAGTGTTATCATGCATAGTCTCATTATATAACGTAATATTAAAACGCAACCTAAAAGTAGATAATGTAAGCATCGACTAACGTTGACCGGTGCTTGTGATGTAAATTAAAATATTCAATTAGCATAAAATTTTTGATCATTACTGTAACGATCGAATAAAAGTATTTATGCATAAGTGAACATGAAAGTACTAAACGTTGGCTGTATACTGACGGTACTGGCATGGGATAATATCAATGGTTAAATTATTCTACGAGAAGATCGAGGAGTGAAATGAGCGGAAATTAAAAAAAAACCTGGTACATATTCAATGTAAAGTCTGATCCGTAAGTACATATATACATACATGAAGAGACGCAAATCTTAATGAAACTTATAGTTATAACAATGTAATATACAAGAAACATGAATTAATAAAATAGTATGCACTTTATTAATATACAAATGAATGAGATTACCGCCAGTGAATTTTACTTTCCACGATAAAATACATATATTACATTTGGAATCCACATCGACATAATTTCACCTGGCAACTTTAGTCTCAACTGAATTCAAACAAAAAGCCCGCATGCAGACGTATTACAATAAATCATATGAAAAACGTGGATATAATATAATACACAATATAGTAATAACCGAGCGTAACAGTGAAACATTGTTATAAGTCTCCGGAGAAAACTCCATTTCGAATTCATTCTTGGATACTGTAATGTCTGTTCTCATTACCATTTCTATTGCGTGGACTCAAAGACAATCGGAGTGGTACAAGTTTCCGAGGGAATCGGAACAATACGCGTGAGGGAGGAGAGCCTAATGGACTCATGATTTAGAGAGGTCATAAAATGCCTGACAGGCTATAAATTAGCTCTCGGGGCGCACTAAATAAAATTTATAAAGATTATTTCTGTTAATTAAGAATCCATTTGCCTATTGAAAAGCGGCGTGTTCTGGCCGAAACTGGTTGTCTGGCTAATTGTTGATGAAGATCGTCTACAACTAGGTTCGGATCCAAATGGGAAAATAATTAAATTTTCCCTAACATAAGTTGTTTTTGAGTCAGCGCTTCAGATAAATGAAGTAGGTAAAAGTGCCGATGAAATCGATCGTACAAAATTTTTGGTCTTGTCCCACTGTTACATTTCACTAATTAACAAATGAACACTGTGCGTTCTATACACAGGGGAATAGGGAATGTTAAATCACATGTACAAAAGCCATAAATTCTTTAACCTACACCACATAAGCGCATGCTGTATATTATTAAAAGCACTCACCGTCGGACAAATTGTTCCCATAGGATTCGCTTTTCCTCTTTGTCGATGTTGGTTTTGCCATTTTTAAAGGTTTTGCTTCCGCATCTTCGTATTCAAGCTGTTGACCTCCTGCAATGGCATTTCTGGTCGCACCGTTTGTTGTGAGTAAAGCCACCATAAACCATATGGCTGTCAGAATGAGCACAGCCTTTAAAATCAATGCCCGCCTTCGCAGGAAGAACATACTATAGCATTTCATTTTGCTATAATATATCACTTAATGTTCCAAATTAAATGTTCATTCCATTTAAAATCATCGACGATGTGAACGCCGTCCTACTTATCGATTTTTCATTATACTCTAATATGTCTACAAGGTGATATATTTTACAAAGAGTTTGAGCAATAAAGATTTCACTATCTATAATCACAATATGGTGACTAGCATCAATCAATAAGATATGGTTTTGTATTCCTCCAATATGGTTTTTCAAGATATGCTTTTTTGATATGACAGTAAAAAGATAATTATTTATTTTAAATTCACATGACTTTGGTACTTTGTGCCTTAAGGCTGGCGAAAGTCCCAGATAGTGCTAAAAGTAGATAACTTTTTTCTAGTCCTTTGTTTCATTTCTGATAATTCCAATTTCCGATGTGTGCCCCCATGTTTCACTGTTGAAACCTGGTGAACAAAAAAAAAGACTATAATATCTAGTAGAGGCAAAGGAATTGCTTAATTTTGCTAAAGCGGAAAATTTTGTACCGTAAATTATCACTCTCTTTGAATGTAAACGATAAATTCTTTCAAACTGTGGGTAATGAGGAAGCTTTCCCCTAGCCACTGAATTACTTTACCATTCTATCAACAACAATAAAATCTCTTAGCACGAATACATGTTTAAAAAGTGGAACGACAGGACAAAACGTTGTAGGGCAGATAATGAAGCCACGACATTCCCGAGCCGGGCGTCCTCTACATATGTACACACAGTAGCTACAGCCGGTGATTTTTCGTCAAATTCCCGCCTCCGGCGACTGGGAAGGTAATTGCGTCGGAGCAGTTCTTTTTAGGAGCTACTGAATTTTGATTCCTCATCACCGTATAACAAGGTTGATCTTTCTTTACAACCCATCGGGATTCATAACTGTGCTATCAAATATGAATTTTGAGATATGGTCTGGAAAGACGATGCAATCTTTCCCTTTGTAGAGTTATATACGCTTAGGGCTCGAGATGTTTACAATTGAATTGGCAGCTGTGTAATTGTGGAGCTTACTGTTTCCACGTTTCCACGGTAGGATTACTGGCTATTACAGGTAATACAATAGCGGCAATACGAGCACTTGTGGGATTAAAGTGCTTCGCGACGTTTTCTGCACTTAAGAGGGTTTCTGCAATCTTTGTAACTACTACCTTGTCCTCCCTAGAGCGTGTAACGACTTAATTACGTTAATTATTTTAAGGTGCTATCTCCTAATAAATGACATTCATTGTTTCCGTGTCGTAATGAATTATTCGAAAAATAAATAAACAATGCCAAAAAATGGAAAAACAATATCTATAGGATAAA
>DWME01003428.1:0-18359 GCA_018244795.1 Parelbella ahira ahira | reverse complement strand
GGCCATAGTCTGCCACGCTGGCCAAGTGCGGGTTGGCAGACTTCACACACCTCAGAAAATATTTTTTTTTTTTTTTTATAAATTCTTAGGTGTGCAGGTTTCCCCACGATGTTTTCCTTCACCGTTAGCAAGTGATATTTGAACTTAATTTTACGTGTGAATTTGCTAATATATAGAAATAACTAAAGAAAACCGCATATGTACAAAAATATGTCTGACACATTGATACCGGATTATTTGGTTTCTACGCCTTACTGATTCTAAGAACGTGTTAACAGGCAGTTCATCCCCTATCAAGCATCTGCCGCTGAGCTCCCTACTGCCCAACACACAGCAGTACTTGACATACGAAGGTTCCACCACCCACCCTGGCTGCTGGGAAACCGCCGTGTGGATCATCTTCAACAAGCCCATGTACATTTCCAAACAAGAGGTTGGTAATACAACAATAAATCTATAGAATAAGATCTTTTTTATCAGCTATTTAAAACATTGTTACGTGAATATATTTATTAACTTTATACTTAATTTCACTTCACGTAATTTCTTCTGTGTTCTAACTAATACATATTACATGTGTAATAAATAAATGTAAATATATAATATGATATAAGCTCCTATGCAGCCTAATGACTTTAGTTGAATATGAATTCCATTTAGCAAGTATCCCAACATCCTTGGTGGTGTTCAAATAAACAACATTATCTAGGAAATTCTATTGATCACTGCATAACCGACTGCAAATACGCTTGTTCCCTAAGTATCAATCTGCCTTTAAATGTTTTCCGCAAACAAAGTATACAATTTTGACGCAGATGTTCGCACTCCGTCAACTGATGCAAGGATCCCAGCTGTCCCCGAAAGCGCCATTAGGGAACAACGCAAGACCCGTCCAGCCCCTCCACCACCGCACTGTCCGTACCAACATCAACTTCAACAAACAGGGAATGCCGGTAAGTTTATCAACTATAACAATTTTGAATGTAATTATATTTCACATAATCAACCCATAGATGATGCGAGCTTCCACTTCTCGGCGCAATATGGCGGTGTATTTGTCCTGAATCACGCTATTGAAGTTTTTTACATCCTGCGTTTAAAATGGCAAATTACAAATTTAAATCACTTTGTTTTCTGTTCTCGATTGACGATTTTGACTACTTTCTTTGCATTATATATGTATATGTACATATATTGTATATGTATATTGTATATACATATATTGTATATGTACATATACATATTGTATATGTAATAGTCATAGAATATTTATGATTTTAAACGAATAAATAAAGGGTTAATTTTTAATATAAATAAAGCATAATAAGCGTTAGAAGATTGCAGACATTTACATATACGACGCAGTGACAGCAAGAATGCAAATAATCCTGCATTTCTAGCTCAATAGACACCCCCGAACCGCAGCGCCGTATTAAATTAATTAATGGAGACGTTGGAGGCGTTCTAAGTAAATTATATTTTACGCTTCTACTATGGCGCGGCGGCTTAGTGTGAGCTTCGGTGACTATTTACAGCATGCGGCGAGTTTGGAACACTGTTGGAACACAGAACATGCTTCTTGAATAGTGTATTTTTAGACCAGATAGGAAATGAATAGAGGAAATGATAGTGTCGCTTACGACTTTTTAATTATGAGAACCTACTAATTTCTCAAAGCTCACCTAAAATACTTACATTTATAGCTAACTATTTGAAGTAGGTACTTATTAATTATGAAGTAATATGTATCAAACACTAATTATCTTTCGTAACTATCATATCCAAACAGAAAAATGTAGTGTTAACTTTGCCTAATTGATTTCAGCAAATGTTACATCAGCAAAATAGTTATTACATTTTATCAATAACTTTATTTGTACAAAACTATAAATTAAATCCTTGTCGCATTCAACCTTAAGTAAATATATCAAGTACATTTTCAGAAGCATAAACGTTTTAGTTCACGTAACCACTCGTCTTATCGCTACGAAAGAGCTGAACTGAGGGCTATAAATAAAGTGAATAATAGATTGCAGTTTCATAGCTAAATGTTCACTTGATTTGCTATTAATAGTTTTTCAATTGCTCTTTAATAAAATGAAACTTAACGTCACGCCTGTGTCTCCACGACGGTAGGCAGGGTAGTGTAGTATGCTTCCATGTTTCACCAGTTATATTTACACCCTACTATGAAATAGGGGATCAGCCTATTGACATACGCCAGACACAAATCCAGAATCCGAGGTACTACGAAATCGAACGCCATTATGACATGTTCAAAGTAAATTCCTATTCCAACAATTATCGTTATTCGATTTTTAAATCATTAGATATACATAAAAATAGTCACGAACAGATCCATACAAATAATTCGAAAACAAAGACATAAAATCGTTCATGGAATATTAGCACTTAGAGCGTGCTTAAGTAGTGAAGTGGTTGCTCAAAATTGCTCGCCTTATCGCCGCCCTAAATGGGCTGAACTATGCACTGCACAACCACAGTAACAGTGCTTAGTTAGTAACGAAGCGTTTTGTCGTTTCAAGTTCTAAGCACTGATAAGGGACGGGTAAGAGCATTTGTACAGTTTTTATTTAATGTTAATATCATTCAATTTCATTATAAAAATGTATAGTTAAAAATGTATGGTGATAACGCTATGTAATAACAATGTCACTTCTCTATTATTATTATCTATAATATCATAAAATTAGAATTATTTGTAAACCGCGCGCCATTACTAGAATACTACATATATACATATGTATAACCCGATCTGCAAGAAAAGAATATTCTCTGTCTACCCCAAAGAGATTAAGCTTGATGATAATAATTTCTTACAAGTCTTATTTCATAACATTACCTACATATGTACATACATAAATACATACGCTTGCTGTGTATGAGCACAACTTCTGTGTACATCCATTGCATGGCATTGCAATGTTCCCGTAAATAGTCTTATCGCTGCAATGAATGGGTTTAAGTAAACAGTGCGAGTAAGAACATTAACGGGCCTTCGTTTCTGTGCGAAGTTTCAACTGTGAGCTGATAACGAGTTGGGAAATCGTTTTTATCCATCGGGCTTCTATATATCGTTTCAATGTGTGTCATATAAACAGTTGCATAACATCGCGTCTATATTTTTTGAAGGGGTAGGCAGGAGAGTGTACACACTCAGTATTAATCAGTTGTTATAATACGAGTATGTCTCATGTTTAGTGGTAATTAACATAAGCCGGCACAAATCCAAACTCCGACAGACTCGTCAGAATTACAAACGCTTCTTGTCATTATCATAAATTGAGATTTCATAAACAAAAACTAATACTTAAAATAATATATTTATATTCAACTACAAAAAGTCCAGTTACATCCCCTAAAGGTTCTTCAGACGTTAGATAAGAACTTTAGAGAATATTACTTATTTAAGTCTGAATACGGAACTATTGTTCTCGCGTATAACATGCATTTATATGGCCGTTTCATGTTAAACATGTTTCTTCATGCATATGAATGCAAGTCTCGTCCATGACACGGAGAGGATACATAGAATTTATTGGGTTGCATGTTGGTCACATTGTTTTGTAAGTATTATGTAAGGAAAGGTTGTTTAATAGCAAAATGGTACGACTGTATGATTGATTGATTGAATGAATGAGTGCATGAACAATAAATGAATGAATTATCGAATGCTTTTATAAATTACTCATTTATTTCTTGAAGACAAATTGTAAAATAAATTCGTTCGAAAGGGTTTTTTATTAACAGCAAATTTGTGACTGTATGAATGATTAACTGAATGAATGATTGAATGCATAAACAACGAATGAATCGAATTAATGAATTAATGAACGCTTTAATAAATTAGTTATTTGTTTCTTGAAGACAAATGTAAAAGGATCCGTGTGGTTACTGATTCTAACCGGTTTTAAGCAGTAGATATGAGAGTGTGGTAGATATCAATGTCCCATAGCGGGTGTCTGGAGTTCAGCCGCGTGGCATGATCTTTGGACTTTACGAAGTCATACTTATCGATTTTTAAAAGTGAATTTTACTCGTTTTACGTTAAAGAAAAGTCGCAAAGCGACCAGTATTCTATTGAGTTCTCTATGATTTTCATTAGTGGAGTCCTATGTAAATCAGTGGATTTAGATAGGTCGCAGTATTGACAATGTATAGAATTGTCATGTTTTATCACAGTTCAATGTTTGATTTCTTCTAATAACTTTCAACCCATCTTACGTGCTGTTGGAGTAGATTTAGTGTGGATTTCCAAACAAAAATTTTAACCATTATGTATATCCATGTTCACGCCAATACATGTACGTTGTTTAATGGGATTCATTAGAGACTCTTCATCGTGGGTAACGCCGACATCATAAGAAACCAGGGCAACTATGTAACCATTCCAGGATACTAAGATTATGAAATTATTCACAGGTATCCAGCAACTGTCCTGATATGTACCGGAATATGCATTACACAGGTATTCCTTTAATTTTAATAAAACAAAAATCAGTAAATAGGAAATTGTAAATGACATTCTTTTGATTCTATCCTATTCTTATTTCTATGCACGTTCTATGACATTCTTTTGATTCTATCCTATTCTTATTTCTATGCACGTGATATGCAAAATATGTGTACCCTTAAAATAGATTTTTCTTTTCTCTGATTACCCAAATTTTAAAATGTACAAATTTATCCTTTTATCATATAGAATGCAAGCAAATTGATAGATTCACTCAAAATTATAATCCACCAAGTGTCATCATCAGTGAATGCACGATACGAAGTAATTAATTAATGATAATAATTAAGTCTAACAATATTTCTAGATATTAATATATACGCTTATCACATCAAGATCACTTGCAAACCGTAGACCTTGGTGTTATGGACACATCACAGAATGAATTGCTATTAGAGAAGTTACACCTGTAATAATATCTATGAATTGTTTCAGCACGTTATTCCCGCAAGGCACGTTCAAAAAAAAGCGTTGCATGCAAACGAAAAACTTACATTAATGCTACACGTTTGTGTCACAAAAATAGGTATAGTTGGATGACTGCTACACACTTCGCTTCTTTAGATCGCTTTTTGATGTTTTTGATCTGTATTGGGAAGCACGAGCAGACGTAGCGTAGAACGCATTCTAACTAGATGGAGTGACGATATATGTAAAGCTGGCATTGGTTGGATGCGAAGAGCTGAAGATTGAGGTCAGTGGTGTGCCATTGGAGAGGCCTATGTCCAGCACAGGACGATGATGGGCTGATGATGATGAGCATACATGTAGCTATAATAACATTTCTTTCTTAAGTCCTCAAAATATGTGAACATATACAGCAAGACATACCCCAGTGTAGCAAGTGATTACTGTGCAGATAATGAGTGGGAAGTTGGATATATAGAATAGATATCGTTTGTAGCAGTTTGCTATATTATAACAAAACATTGATATAAATTATGGGCCTATCTGTGACGACCATAGTGCTTATATTCGCTATAGATGTGAATACACGCGCCTATTTTGTTAATGTCTTGTACTGTAGTATTGAGAATGTTTTATGTCCCCACGTAAATTTTGTGTACAGGTTTGATGATAATGATTTGTTTGTTTGATGTTGATTTATTTAGATCACGGTGCCGTCATGAAGGTAGGTTATAATGGCTAGGTGAGATCATCGAAGGATTGAATATTGCAGAACATATTGGAAACTTGTGTTACAAGCAGTGGAATAATAGAGCTTTATACGATGATGATAACATATTGTAAATTTCCTATGTACTTGAGTTTACATAATTACTGAAAATAAAAGATTATAGGAAGTGAAATTAATTCATTCATTTTATCTATTTGACTACGGATATAGTGGTTCATCGTTAATATTACCGTCAAGCATTAGTGCGTGGATCGAAAAGAAAATAGACACATATACTGACACTATAGGCGTACTAATTTAATTCCATGAAGTAGCAAGACTGTAACTGATTGTTGACTTTAGTTTACGTCATATTTAATGTTTGTCGCAAAATTTCTATAAATATATCCCCGCAACATCGGGACTTCAGGAAGCCATTAGACCCACGTTACGTCATATTTGATGTTTGACAAAGCTTCCAGAAAAATTACCCCTTAACATCAGTAAGGCTGGTAGGGTTTATTTTACCATATGTTTGCTTCTTCTTCTATGGCTCTTTCTAACATAACGACATAATATCACGTCAGTAACCTTCAGAGGTAGGTCGAGGAGGCCGGGGAGTAAGTAGGACGCTCCCGCGATTCACCAATTACGTTTACTTCCTACTATGGAATAGATGGTGATTCTATTGTCATGCACCGGGTACAAATCCAGATTTCGACCCACTACAAGTTCAAGATAGAAAAATCCAATAGCACCAGAACCGGGGATCGAACCTCGGACCTCTCAATCGGCAGTTACGCTTGCAACGACTCTACCAATAAGGCGCTGGCACGAAATAATATTCGAAATTCGCCTTATTTTTTGTAATATGTTCATTATATTTTCAGCTACCCAATGGCCCAGAGAACACAGCATGCGATACAGAAGCACTGAAGATTTGGCAATGTTGTCACCAAATTAAAAATAATATTTATCCATGTTCCAAATTTAAATATTAAATTAGTTAATAACATTTTTAATTCTATTAATGTATATGATTATCGTGATCTTCTATTAATTACCGTTATTTATTAAATTAATAATATTTTTCAAATGATATTAAAATTAGTAGGGTAATTAATTTTGAAGTTTTCTCCTTTAATAATAACAATTCTTATCAATGTTATCGATTTAACGTGACTAGTTTGAGATTACATTTATAATCTTATTATTAGTAGATCGCTGATAAACAATTATATACGAAATGCTTTGTTTCTGACATAGAGGTCGCTTTTGTTCTTGTTAATGAACCGTCAATTGTGTAGACAATATCTTCCTTATAACTGTTAAAAATTTAAGCAAAATAATCTTATATAACTTGTTAAAAAAATATATCTAATAAAATCTTCGCTAATATTATGTGTACTTATAACGAGTATAGTTTTAGAGACGTAGATGTAGCTGTAAATAATTGTACATATTCGTAACCGTAATTATAATTCAATTAATTGAATAATTGTCATTCGTCCACACTGTTAAGTGTTACTGCAAATTTATTAGGAATAGACTTATAGTTTATAAAGTGTTTCTCGCATAATTAAAACGGCATATTTAAAGTTAAAATAAAAAAAAAAACTCCCGCGAGACACGAAAAAACATAATTTTTTAATTGGATTAATCGCTAATAAAAATTATAATTGTATGAAATCAATTAAATTAATCAATTATATTTGTAACAAAACTATATTACTATATACAATGAGGCTTATGAATAGTTAACTAGTCTTTAGTGATATTATAATTATATGTACGATATTTCTAAAAACGTTCTGTATAAAATGTAGTTTATATCAAAACTCCGGAAATGGGCGTCACAAAATTAACTTTTGCTAATAATAATTATGCTGTAGTGATATAAATAAAATATTGAATATCTAGCATAGTGGGGAATTAATTATATAAAGAATGTAACTAACTGTAATGTACCTACGGAATTTAATGTTGTAGAAATAGATGCTGTGTTGTCTTCAAAAGATTTGCGATATAATAAACAGAATAAAAGAATCGCTTTTTTTTATTCCAACTTTGTCATACATTACCCTATATACAATGTTATAAATATATATTCCGTTAGATAGGGTAGGGTTATTGTGAAGGCCTATGTGTAGCAATGGACTTCTGTGAGGTACAATGATAATGCCGTTAGTGATAATGGTAACAGAGTTACAAAAAATGACACCACTAAAATATTGATAACTCCATAATCCTTTATCATTTAATCAAGGATAGTTAACAATATGCTAAATCGATAGCGATATATTTAAATTAGGTGTTCGTAAAAAAAAAGTTTTGCCTGTAAATTCCTAAATGTTTCCTTAATAATTCTTCACCCCTTTTCCACCACGGAATTTAAAACGATAAATATTCTAAGTAACTTTGCATTTTTTCAGGATTCAAATTCCATACAAAATTTCAAGAAAATCGATTTATCTTTTTTTAGACTTATGTCATTTTATGATATTTTCAAATTCAATAGACACTCAGACTATTTAAAAAGAATCGGACAAAATACAAACATTGAAAAATTCAATCGATTCATCTAGAAGTTTCGATTTTTTTTTATCTTGAAACATCTCAATACCAATAATTCAACATTAACTGGACCAATTAACCGCAAAGGGTAAATTTTGCTATTTTCAACCAAATAGGCGCTTAGAGCTTCACAAGCTGTAATATACAACCACATTAAGAATATGGATATAATATAAAAGTAAGCTCGATCTACAGCTTTTCGAATAACACAAAAGTAAAATTGTAAGCGAGATAGAACATCACGACACACATGTTTTATATCAGCGCTGAATGAAGAAACCACGTCTAGTTCTCCATTACATAGGACTAATGCAGACAATATTGTCGTGGTTTCGTCTAGCAGGAAACGTAGATAGGGCGGAGTTTCCTGCGGAACTGTCCCTTGCTACGCCGTAGTCTAAAACGTTTTAGTCTAATGTATCTACATTCTACATAGATGCATATGTCTTTTAAATTCTGTGTTTGTAAATGTAATGTATTTATTGAAGGGTTAATAAAACACTTTTTGTGTATCGAATGGGGATCGCTGGTGAGTGGTTAGATTGATTGAAGAGCAGAGGATTGTGAATTCTATTCCGAATTAGAATTAATTTGTGAAATACGCGGTGGTGTTACTACTGTGGTTGGCTATGAGGTAATCTTCTTATATAACGTAACGTAACTTCATCATCAGCCTACTCTCGTCCACTGCTGGACATAGGCCTCATAGGTGGTTGGATGCGAAGAGCTGAAGATCGAGCTCAGTGGCGTGCCATTGGTGAGGCCTATGTCCAACGTAAGTTAACGCCTTTAATCCTCGAAGGCCTAGGCAGTGGAGAGAATTCTATGGAATAAATGGTGAGACTATTACCGTATACCTGATACAGGCCCAGACTCCGAGTCACTACTAGAAAATCTAAGTTCCAAAAAATGATGATAATAGCTGGTTGCAATATGCCTAGTATTAACGTGTTTTAAGTGCGGTTTTTAATATCTATATATTTAGAAATATACATCAGATTATTCATCAGCTGGCTGGCAATGCACAGATTTTGCATAATTTATCTTAGAATTCCCAAAAAAAAATTTCCTTCACATAAAGCCAGGTTCATCAAAATGCCGTTTCTAGATATTTACTAAATCTATTATACTTACTTGTTACATTACATAAAACATGCAGCCGGAAAGTGCAGTATAGTACAGTAGGTTTCCTCCGGAACTGTTTCTGCTACGCCGTAGACCTTAACTTTGTGCTTACCGCTATAGCTCTAATACGTACTGTATGATGGTCCCAGGCCCCGGCAGGTTGCAATGCTCATAGCACTGATGGTCTTGATTCTGATACCACTGATGCTCTCATAATTATATTATTACATATAAAATTCTACTAATAATGTCCGCTGCTCTATAATCCTTTCAATGTGGTAATTCTGTTAATGAAATATTATTGCTATACATATTTAGTCGATGGCCTCCAAGGTGATTTAAAAATTTTAAGAAGTGACCACCAGCTGTCATTGGATGTGATACATATACATATATCGATACTAGATTACGCTCGTACCAGTATATTAGACTGCTACGACATCACCGGCTATGCGGACTGCGAATCATATTTCCACCCAAGCATTTCCTATGAAATACATTAAGCACCAATATAAATATAATCTATACAACTATTTATTGAGTATTTTAAACATTGACCCGAATAATAACAAAATGTGTACATAAAATTTAACAGAAATTGAAAGGAATACCTATACATACAACATGTCTGTAAGTCACAATTTGATAGAAAAATACTTGTTAATAAAATTATAACTTTATAATATAATATTAAACGCTAATACAGTCTTCAACGGTTCATTTTTAGTCCAGGTTAGTCGTAAACCACGCGGCAGGAAGCGCCGATATGCCGGCATACGTGGCGCCGGACTGCGGAAGCGTCGCCGGCCATGTTGTCTGCGACCCGCATTTCCTGCGAAAGTTATACACCATAGAATTGCTTAGCGCTTTATAGTACTAGAGCATAACTACATATGTTATAACAAAGAATACAGCTGAGCATAATGTCAAAAATTGAATGACATGGCACAGATGTACCTATGACACATGTATACAACTACACATGATATACGCATACTAGTGTACACATGGTGTACGCACACTAGTACACGTGTTGTACGCACACCACTACAGTTTGATGTGTAAATTAAGTAATATCTTCACCGATAACATCTTAGTTTTACACTTATACGCACAGTTTTCAATTACAACTCACCGTCATTAATGAGATTTATATTGAATTTGTGCTAACCGTAAACCTAGATGACAGCATTATAATCTACAAATTACAATATGTCCAATTTATATTAGAATGAAGCCGTGAATAAGATTTGTGATGTATAATTTCTTAGTACTTATACAAATTGCAGTAAGAATAAGTTACGAGTAGTAATAATAAATAAATGGTTAGTAATATGCCAGAGGTTTAGTTTTTAACCCCATCGAATATATGTATGTACATATATTATCTACGTTGTTGAGATTAAATATAACTCGCAACAAAAGTATAGGAAACTTACTAGAAAACTTAAGGCGTGAGAGGTGCCACCTACGCGCAGCGGACCAAGGTAGCAAATGATTTCTCTAAAACCTTTTCATTGTAAGAGGATATCCGTGTCTAACAGTAGAACGATGAAGAGTTAATGATGATGATCATGCCTACAATGATAAAGGTAACAAAAACAATGAAACGTTTTTTGATATTCCATTTACAAAGAATAGAAAGGAAAATATCATATCACGGACTCTCGAAATGATAGATCTGATACGACTGCATATTGCAATTGATTGGTAACTTAAGACACGTCAGCCCCGATATGCTCTTAGCTGGGTGACACTACAGAAATATTTTACAAAATTTAAAATTTTTGCTTCCAGCGTTGAGCAGATGCAAGTTTAATTTTACAGGTATTTAAAAGAGTTTAATGCAAAGTCTAACTTACTGGTCCAGGTGCTGTCTAACCCAATATACCTCAGAGCATTCCTTCGTCGTCGGAACGAGTGATATTTAATCAAGAAGCCATTATGAAGAGTTAACATTTATGATTTATTCAAGAGAAGTTATTCTCTGTAGGTTGTCTAAAGCCTGCTCCAAGCGGAAGTGTCCGGCGGGCATATTGAACTTCAGCCGCCTCGCTTCCCGCGAAACTTGCACCGCATGCCCGCTTAACAGGTTTTAACATGTTCCGCAGTTACTGATGTTTTATGTTACACTACATGTACATACATGTTTATACCGTTTTGAGGTTGGAAATATTTCCATTTTATTTATATTTTTATTGGTTGCAAGTATAAAACTGTCGCTACGATATATTTACTTCAATTTGCAATCGGTAGTGAACTACAACCAACTTGTCTGTTAAAAAAATATGATAAATTTTGGTTTGACATGTT
This sequence comes from Parelbella ahira ahira, assembly GCA_018244795.1. NCBI lineage: Eukaryota > Metazoa > Arthropoda > Insecta > Lepidoptera > Hesperiidae > Parelbella > Parelbella ahira. The sequence continues at coordinate 6,696 of DWME01003428.1, read as the reverse complement.
TAACATATTTCGCTGTTACAATTTTTATTAGGTCTATTTAAATACGTTCATTATCAAATTTTATTTGAAGTAAAACTCCGTATTCTGTAAATGAAATACAGTTAAACAATAATATTCCCACTGTCAATTTCACGATATCTCTTTTCTTCTTCATACATGTCGATTTCTTTATTTTGCCTAAATTTTATTTCTGAGTATTCCATAAAATATATAGGAATGAATATATCGCACTACAAGCAACCGAACTTTACAACGTGAAGTTGGGTTTAAAAATAGGTTTTGAGGCCAATACACTCTTTATACTCTCAAAGAAGAATATGCCGTATGCGGAAATGTCCGGCAAACATGTTGCGCAGCTAAAGTTCCGCTTCTTTGCCGCTGCAATTCGTAGATGCACGGCTTAACATGTTTTTAACATGTCTCACAGCACACGGCTCTGTTACGCGATTGTATAACTGTGCTCAGTGGTAAATTTTGAAAAGTACCGAGTAACTATATAGGTATAGCTTTTAGAAATAGGAAAAATATGAACGAATACAAACAGACCTACTTTGTTGTCGTGTATTACCTTCCTTTTAACTTAGATTTTCTAAATTACTTTCTCATAATGGCTCGGAATTTGGATGTGTGTTCGGTGTACAGCAATGGGGTCTCCACGTATTCCATGGGACGTAAACGTAACTGGTGAAACGTGATCGTACTACATTCCTGTCAATCGGGGATTACATGCGTCTCTATTTAGGTTTTCACTACATATTATATACGAAGCATGAACTAGAAACACTGACGTTAATATCAGATATTGCCAACCGCTAAATGGCCAGCATTGTCCTACATAACCGCATCCCTTCTCATTCTGAAAAGAGAATTGTGTAACAAAATTCGAGTATTAATGAGTTATAGATAATAACGCCAAAAAAATGAGCAAAATACTTAAGAAAAATAATATATTCGGCCATTTTTACAATATACTATAGGTGTATAAAAATATAGATGCAAGTCTTATTCTACGCTCTGTAGTGCACTGGGTCCAGCTTGTCCGTCTGGTTTTCTGAAAAAGTAAGGATAATTGTTAACAAACGCAAGCATAACACCTTGCCCTTCTTACCAAAAATTTATGAATATAAAATAAATTCCTAGTAAAACATTTACGTACACGATACATATAAAGTGCCTTCGAAAAATTCGATAATTTCATCGTGTCTTGGCGTCTCGCCGAAATGGCTTCCACGCGTCATAGCGTCAACAAAATATATTTATTTTTGCATACATCATTTTTATTAATCTTTTTACATAATTTAAGCTTAAATTACAATTACCATGTTAGTAATAAGTAGACATGTTTATAAAAAAATTTATTAATCAATCGTTTTTAAATAGAACGAATTTATGTTATCTGTGTTTTATTGCAGATCACCGTTATTATTTCAAATAAAAATATAACGAATAATCATAATTCTGTACCATTAGTAAAATGGTAATAATACAGGGAATAATTAATTGTCAAGTTTCTTTTAACATAACAAATGTTATAAAATTGACAGTTAAAATTGAGGTGGGAGTTTACAACACCCCACTACCTACCTTTTCGGGGCCTACAGGCGTGACGTTACGTATGTATTATTGTTATAACAAATGTTATAGACAATATACAATATATTTTTCTGACGGTACACACGGCGGCGCAGCGCAAACTGAGTTATGTCCCATTGACAGCGCAATGCACGGCGCAAACCGCTTATTGCTCGAACAACTCACTTAGGCGCTAACTCGCTTACTAACGTTTTGCTTCCGAAGCGCAACCGAACTATTAATAGTAATATGATATTTCAGGTTTGACTGACTTGTTGGTAGAGGTAGCTGCTAGCGCAGCTATTATCGAGACGTACGGCGTTCGATCCTCGGATCGGGGACTATTGAATTTTCCTGTCTTAAACTTTTTAGTAGTGGCTCGGAGTCTAGATTTGTATCCGGTGATGGAAATAGGCTCACCTCCTATTCCATAATGGGACGTAATCGTAACTGGTGAAACGTGGGAAACGTGAAAAGTGTATTATTATCCTCTGCCTCTATCTTCGGGGATTGGCGTGATGTTACGTTGCGTTTACGTTACTTAAGGTCATTATTTAGTGCCTTATCAGCGAGTTTAAGTATTATAATTATAAGACTAGTTTAGACCGGTCCATTTTTTTAAATGAATGTTTTCGGGACACGCACCCTTGAATTAAGATTTAGCAAGTGTTTAAAGTTGGTGATAGGAATATTTTTGCGGATCTCGTTAGATTTCACTGACTATGAAAGCACTAACTACTAAGGCTATGGTAGCCTGACCCCGTATTTTATAGCAGGACATATATAAGAGGTAAACATAAACATAAAAGGTAAATATAAGAAATATAAAAGGTAAATATAAGAGGTAAAAATAAACATAAAAGTAAAAATAGCGTTGCAATAATCATGCTTTGAGTAATATTTGACGGAACTTCTGTATAATAAAAGCGTGCAAGCACTAATATTATATTTGTATATCAGGTACAAAGGTACATTTATGACTGAAAAGCTCATTGGTATGTATAAGCTGGTTTCCATTTCGCGTCACGAGATTGTAGCTGAACGCATGATTCCATTAGCCGCTTCGCTCCCGGAACAAACACAGTATAAGGAGTATTACTCCTAAACCAACTACTATTATTTAGTAATACGTTTATTAACTCAATCTGCTTCTTATACGTGTATATTTCATATGGTATGCTTGCATTATTTTGATTTTCCAGAATCTAAATCGGTCTATCGTCTATTTTAAGTTTTGGGGATTCCTCTAACAAGCTGCTCAAATATGAATAAGCGGAAATGGTCAGTTACCTCGCGTATACATTTAGTTATTTTTCGATAATAATAAAAATGGTTAGTTTGAATTGTCTTCCAGAATATTGATCTCTCTCTCTCTCTCTGTGTACGTTCGATTTTCCACTGCAAAGTATCATGTTAAGTGAACTTAACTACTTCTTTGAAAAGACAGAGAAGGCCTGAACTGATCACCCTTCTAATAGCCTGTCACGTTCAGCTTTCACAGCTTTTATTAAATCTACTGTTTCAAAATACAATATAATTTTAAACCCGTTTTGTTTTTAGTTTTTTTCAAGTACTATTTTATATTGTATCATTTAGTTTTCTCTTTCAACTTAATAAATTTATCTCCATTTTTCTTCAAGTAGTGTGAGATTACACTGTAGAGAAATCATTTTACCAATCACGTTCATAAAAGATACACCTCCCACAGATTCAAATAAAATAATTTCTCGCAATAGATTTTAAAGTTAGATTTATCTGAGATTGCGAAGACACGGATAACTAATGTAATCTACAGTTTTATTAGTTTCGGCTAAGCCCAAAAATACATTATCTGTCAAAATGGTAACAGCTAAGACATATTATAAACAACCTATTTTATGTGAGCTAAAACGCAAAATACCTATCAACATTATAGCAGGAACAAAAGACAATACATACTAACCTACTCGAACTCCTTTGAACTCTTTCATAGAAATCATTATACAATACGTACTGATTTGCAACAAAAATAAAGTGACACATAATGTATCTCATCTCTCTCTCTGTGTCTCTCAATCTCTTACCAGCTCATTCCATTGTCACGAGAGCCACACACCACTAATTAAGTGTTAAATCACTATGAACGACCCGTTGCGGCCAGTGATTTAGTCTTACGAATAGACAGGTTTTGGTTTTATTGTGGTTAGAATAGCGATTTCTTTATCGTATTATTGCTGAAAATTAATGCAATGGCACTGTAATGGGAGGTTGGAAGATTGATCACCATGCGGTTCCTATTGTCGTATTCGTGGAGTGATGGAGATGGAGACCAGGTAATAAGAATAATAAGGGACCTTGTTTAAAAGACTATATTGATGTTTATAAATATTGAATATAGAAAATCGTTAAACCTAGTAAATGGAAATTTATGGTTCAAACTTTGTACTTTGATGAGTTTTGACCATTCTTGGACCACCGGTATTATTAATACATAAAATTATAATGTTACTTCTCATCGCACTGAATTTTGCCCGCCAATGTATGTCGAAATGTAACAGCCATTCCACGGACGTTGTAAGCTGCAACTATATCGGCAACCATTGCAGTACTTTCTACCTGAAAGTAATATGCAAAGAAGCTTGGCAATATATGATTAAAAAACGATTAGAAAAATATATTTACTATTTATTTCCTAATATAGATATGTAGGTACGTCAATCTCATCAGCAGATATATTATTGCAATTATTCCCAGGTGCTGATTAGGGGAAGTTCATGTCCAACAAAAAAGATCCAATAGATATCCATTGGTATATTGATATATATACACATCTGTATGATTAGCGTCAACATATCTTCCTAATTATTACAAATCGCTTCGCTTATGCAACATAACGTGACCCTATAGCCAGTCCAGCTGCGGCCGCGGTTCCCCAAATGGAATTGAAAATGTCACAGCGCACCGAAGCATGCTTTTATTCTTTCAGCGCTTCATTGTGATTGAGTTCCAATGCCTTTGTACACGTTTGAAGAACGAATTGATTGCCGTGTTCGCTTCTAGTGTGCGGTATCGTTTTTCAATAGTGCTCTGGGAATAATCGTCTGGTATCATTTTAGAATTGTCACTTTATGGTCCAATGAACAGAATAACAATAATTGTTCACGGGATTTATTGACGACCAGAATAACTTTATTTATTCAATAAGTTCGTACTATTCGCGGCTTATTGCGTAATAACTTTAACTCTGGTATAAGCCAGTACTCGTTTGTCAAAAGTTTTGAAACAATACTATTAGTTTATCAGTTGCTATAACGGTGAAGGAAAACATCGTGGAGAGACCTGCGCAATTTAGATTTAAAAAATGGTCTCTAAGGCATGTAAAGGCTGCCAACCTGTACTTGGCCAGTGTGGCGGACTACGGCCTTGACTGATTTAGATAACTGATATGACCTTAACTAACATACTTTGAGAGAAAACCCAATTCCAATAACAGAACGTTAAAAAGGTCCGAATAAAACTACTATCAGTTGGTTTACTTAGTACTAAAACGCTTCTCAATTAACTGACAAAAATCTCCACTCCGTGACTTTAATGACCGACGAGATTCTAAACCAGAAGCTTCTACGTCAAAGAACGATGTTAACAAGTCACCAAAATCGTAATTTGATCAACATAAAAAACAGCTCACCTCGCCACCGTCACTGTTCTCTCTTCTGTTGTAAATCGAGGATACTTTTATAATACGAACACCAAACTTAACACAGGATCTCGGACAAAATAATAAAATAAATATGGTGTTTGAACACATTTTTCTGAAACAGCGAAGCAAACTACGTACAAAGGTAAAGAAAACAATTAAAGCCGACATCGAGATCCCCATTAGGCGCAGAACGCGAACGTATCTGAACGCGGGGTAGCGGCACTTCGAACAGCGACCACTCGGAAAGTTAGAGAGGAGCTGAATATTTAGATATCGATATCGATTATTTAATAATTGACATTTAATTTAAACGTGTAAAAGTTTCGAGCCTTCTGTGCAAGTCGATTTATGTGCATTGACAAACATATATAAGGTCTGGAATGATCAGAAATTAATCAGCCATTCGATTGATTTATAGACACCTCTTCTGTTGTCAATAGTCGCATACGTTGCACAATAAACTTATTTTCTTCCCATTAATTAGTAGTTATACATATTACTTGATGGAGTATGGAATTATCGTATATAGTATTATTTAGTGAGTATTTAACTTGTCTTATACGAGTTTAATAATATTGTTAAATAACTTAAATATTGATTTAATTTGAACGTCAAAAGAGAAAATCAAACAATACTGGTTATGTATAGGTACTTATTAAATATACAAGTATGTAATATAAAAGTTATGTAACTTTTTCATATGCATAATTGTTAATATACTTTCTTGAGGCGACAATGAAAGATTCTTGTCGGAAAGAGAACTAAAGATTTATTCAATTATGACGTCACTCTTTTAATTAGTAATGCAAAAATCCATCTTTATTCCTACAGCGCTTATTATTATTACATCTATATTCAGAAGACGGAAACGAATTTGCGAAAGACATCAAGACTATTTAAAATAAATTGCGACAAAGTAATGTTTATTATTCATTTTTATCGATAAGTAATATTCCTATCCCTAAAACAGGTACGCCGCCGCGGGGTAACGAAGCTAATCTGTACTCAAGTGTCGACAATTTGAGGCGCAACAACAGAAAATAAGCGCCGCCGCCCGCTCTTGCGTTTAATTCACAACAAACAGACAGATAATGATGTAGTTTATTGTGAATGAATTCATTTGTCAGTTACGCTATGAGTCCTGGGGATGTTTTATTGATACAATTTTCAAAGCTTTTATATGAAAATGTTGTTCATGAACTGGTCAAATCGTTGCTCATAACGATGGTTCTGCAAAGATTCCGCTTCATTTACGCTACGGATATCAATGATGAGACTAATAATACTAATATCCGATTTTTTTTATTATGACATCTGCGCGGTTCACTGCATAAATGTCAAGTTACTACTACCTGTTACCATTTTTTTATATATATTTAGCCTAGCAAATAGGCAGACGGGCCACCTGCTGGTAAGTGGTCACCATCGCCTATCACCCGAGTAAC
>DWME01003427.1:0-18360 GCA_018244795.1 Parelbella ahira ahira | reverse complement strand
CAAGATTTATAAATTAGTTCGCCAAAGAAGTTTCACTTCTGACATGTGTACTTTGTACGCACGCATGTTTTTTTATTATTATTAAACCGCAGTTATAAGTAGCACTGTGGCTTAAAATACAGTTATAAAACACAATATTATAAATTGTCATTCTGTTTGCTATCATACAAGCTTCACCTAGCTTAATCGTCCGTTAGTCGACTTAGCTTCAAGCGTGCTAACATGTCTGGTTGTAAAAGTTAAAGTGGGTATTATTCCACGAATAAAAAGTTATGATACTATTTATACACGGGATAATTTGCGCTTAAAAATAATACATTGGTCATCAACGTCATTATCAACCCTTTCATCGTTCCACATTTGATCACGGGTCTCCTCTCAGAATGACAAGGGTTAACTCTGGTCAGGTTCGAGTTGGCCAACTTAATACTTCTTAGATAACTATAATTTAACTGTAATAGTGTTGGGATTCTTTATGATGTTTCCTTCACCGTTACAGTACGTGATTTTCAATTTTAAAACCCATATATGAATATATTATTTTTACAGCCTTTGATAATTGTTAATAACTTAATTAAGTACTGCGAAAAAACTATTATAATCGACCACTATATGGGAACACCAACATTTTTTTCGGATGTCAATTTTTAATTAATACCTCATCCGTCACGCATTACATGACATGTCATGTATATATCGCATGTTTCATTTTGTATTTTGAATTCTAGCGCACCGGACCCAAAGAGATCCCTGTTCCCGCTCCCACGGTTAACAGTCATTATCATTAGGATATCTAGAAACAGGAATATAAATAAATCAATCTTATTAATTTAATTATCTATCAGGTCGGAAGTCAGTTGCCAGTTCTGCACAATTAGTTCTGCCAAATACCTATATTATTCTTCTTATAAGCTCATTAAATACAATTCAATGCCGAACTCTATCACTCGTTTACAAGTCATTATAATTTTAACGACTTAGGTAATAATTTTAAATTTAACTGGTAATTTGAATGCATTTACCATAAACAATGTAGCTGTACCATAAACAAATCACAATAAATTCCGCGCCATCTATGTTCGATTTCTGGTTTACTTCAAGACATCTCTGTATCGTCATCTCGATGCTTGGACTCTTGTATCCCGATTTGATTTCGATCTGACCTTAAACGGGATGATTCAATGGCGAATTGGTGAGTCAACTTTGAATCTTGTTAAATTTATGTAGTCAAATTTGTATTAGATTTTTTAATTAACTTTAAACTAGTATGTTTTACAGTTAGCAGGTAGTTTTAGGGTAGGTGCTTCTCTTAGTTCTTTTATTTTTATAGCTGGGGCCATAGTGAACTTGACAATTCTTATTAGAATATCATTAATAGACGTTTGATGTGTAGAGTCCGTGTAATATAACGTTGCGTTTGTAAATCAGTAGCACAGTAGATAAAATGTTTCTTTTTGATAATTAAGTCATTATTAATAAATATTTGGAATGTTAATTGGTCTAAATGCTTGTTTTATTGCTAAACATATATTAGGGCTGTAACTGAATACATATTAATTTATTGGAGCGTAGTGGTAGTGTGTTCCAGGGGTCCCGCAGTTGTGTGAAGAGTTGCGTTTAATCGTGATGTGACAAAAATCGTTAACAGGTTACTATCTAAATTTATTTGATAATACTACAATAATGTAACCGACGATTTCAATATACTATTCAATAAAATATTTAATATAATACCTTTTATAAATAGTTTATGTAGAATGTAGTAAAACCTTCAGGTGAATTTTTAATTGCACCGACTTTTGCTCTGAATGATGTATTGCAGGTATATGCTTGCATTATTGTACTTCGATTTGAAAAATCACGATGTCAGATGTCAGATGTACTAAGACAATACGGATTCCATCTTTATTCCAACAGGTAGCATTTTCTTCAGGCATGTCAGGAAAGGCTTCAGTTATGATTAAATTTATTTACATAATTTAACACACACAACATCTGTTTATTTCTTCGATTCAATATATTATGTATTTTGTATTCTAGACTAGTACTGAAAAAAGATATTAATTAAATTCACGACTGAATGAATGAAATATTACTTAATATAACACAAATAAGGGACAAAACGGGACTCTTTAGCACGCAATTGGATGTATGATGTAATTTATTGTGACAAATGTCTTATAAGTCTATTTTAATATCGTAACATCCCGCTTATAATTCCGGTAGGGGTAGGCAGAGTAGTTTAGTACAGTCCCAAGTTTCACCAGTTACGTTGTCGTCCCAATATCTATTTTAATATCGTAATAGCAAATTCACCTTTCTCCATTAAGCCCAGTTCTATTCCGATTCAACTATCAGACGTATGTATGATGTATCAAAAGATCTAAAGTGGACGGCCGTCGTCTAGTTCCTTGTATATTTCGCCTCTTGCCACGACGTAATTGGATACAGTTTCCGCTACATTACGCTAAGCGGGATCTTTTATATCTTCCCACAACTTCGAGTCATTTGCACGGCGATGACTTAAAGCGCGTGTCCCAACAGATTGTATGTCACACATGTTGTCGAAGTGCAGATGTGACACGACTATGCGATGTTTTTAACAGTTTCAGGCGGTCATTGCATTATATTATTTTTATATCAGAATTCTAATTCATCATTTGAATAATCGATAGTTGATTTTTTTACTAGCCTTATCCTTTGACGTTATCTCCTGTGAGTTTTATTAATAAATACTAAGATAACCAGAGGCCGGACTGCATGTTCAGATAATATGTTAAATGTATCGTATGTTTGCTAACTAGTAATTGAAACCAAAACCATTTTATAGCAGACCGGTATTGCCCCTATTGAAGAAATAATGAAACTATTAACTTTTTAAAACCAGAAATTAAAATATGCCATAAATTTAAACTATTTCAGAATTTTCCACCAGGTTATGTAGTCAAAGAAATATACACATATATACCTACATATTTTATGTGCATATCTGTGTAGGCACTTCCTACAGTAAAGGGCAATTTATTAGAATTAATTGAATTACTAAATTTATTGTAATCGTTACATTAATCGGAAAAGAAATATTCATTTTCCGTTATGACTATGGACTGATGCAAAATACTTTTGGCGAAAAATTTTGGTTAAATATTTTGCAAACTGCTATAAGTTGGGAATATTTTGTATTTTTTTGGTTTCAGTTAACGTAACATCATCCCTGTATTTTTCGAAGGAGTAGGCAAAACAGTGTAGAACACTCCCACGTTTCGCCAGTTACATTTACATTACATTGAAATACAAAATTTTTTAGTTGTCGAATTTATAATTTTTATTAATAACTGGATAAGGTATTTCAAAAAACCGAGAAGGATTTAATCAACAAAAATTTCAATAGTAAAGTTCTTCATAGTAGTCTTAAGTGATAATATGAAGTATAACCTTAGATTTCAAAGGAATGTTATTGATCTTTAATCTCATGGTATATACTATATGTAGGTACTGACTTTAATTAACATAGAGTTCACTCCTACTTCTAACAGTTACTCTATCTATTTACGCTACCTAAGTCTATCTAAAAATTGTGCGATAGAAATCAATATAAATTATAAGACCGCCTTTAGCATACTTTACGAATCTTTTTGTATGTAAATTTCCTTTTTTTCTTTTGAACAACTAAGTACTTGCTGTTGTTGTATAAAGTCCATCTCATATTACTATACATGAATATTTTAAGCAACACAATCGAGGTCTGGAACCCATATTAAGCTTTGATTTTACGTGTAAGAATTGTCATAATGCCTTTAAATATGTTATTTTATTACTCAATAGAAACAATTGTCATGTAAATAGGACATGATTTATAGGACAGTAGCGGCTTTGATTGTAGGAAGCGTAGGGGCAGTAAGCTTGTAACGATTAGAATACTTATGTGTATATTTACGTATGTATGTTTGTGTGTGATATTTTTTTATACGTTTCTAACTCTTATTCTAAGTACCTACTATATGTCTTAAAAATTCTTTCCAAATTAGAAAAGAGTCATTTTACTTATTACTTGCTATTCAACTGTTAATGCGAGGTACGGGAAAGTTGTTCGTGAACTTGAATGAAATTATTCAACAGCTACGCTCATATGAATTGTTAATTGTGTCGTATTATAAATATGAGAAATAATATCTCAGTACAAAAATGCCACAAAATTGTTTTAAATAATGCGAATACCTAAACAAAATTGTACATATTGCTTACCCGTTTTAATGTAAATTTAAGTGTCGAAAAACACACTTCAGAATTAAAAGTAACACCTTACTACATTTTTTATTCGTACGAATTATACAGCTTGTTTTATTGTGTCGTTGTCCTTAAAACGGCGAATGTGAAAAAAGTTTAAATAAAGAATGCGAGAAACGATTTAATATCTTTCAGCCTTAAACGTTTAAATTACTTTGAATTTACCGAATGTTATTTTACGATTATACGCACCGCGTACAAACAATTTTGTACCGTCACGCGTAAATTTCGAACTCCGCGTCTTGTGGCTTAGCTTTGAATGGGTCATTGTTGACGTTCTGAATATTTCGCCGGCGGCTTCTTAAAAATCTCCGCTGCATACCGAACATCGTTGTACCAAACTGAACTTTATTTTGTACCCTGAAAACTCAATATCGCTTGTAACAGATCGCAATGCGATCGTACGATTCGTACGTTCTCAGGCACTCAAACTTCATTGTACGTTGAATTAGGCACCCAACAGTGATTCGTTGAACAGTATATTCGCATCTCGAGAGGTTCAAAAGCGGTATGAATTGTTCTCATCTTATCTCGATCACGTTGATACTAAATGTTTGTACAGGAACGGATTTTCGACATTTGTATGCAGCTGTCGTTAACAGTTTTGTTTCGTGTCAGCGTGACGAGCTTCTCGATCTTGTTAGCGTTGTGGCTTTAGTTCTATAAATGTTATAATAATGAAATTTATTTATGTTGCAGTTTCAATGTGAAGTCAATACGCAATGTCAGGTCTTTATGTAGTTAATAGAACCTGCCTGGTTCAATAAATTTTTAAGGCACTGCTTACGTTTGAACATTACTATTTTCGTACTAGTATATTTATTGTAAATATGTATCGAAGTTCTGATGATCTGTTCTCCTATAACTTTGACCGCATCCTAAGACTCCCTTGTACGACCTTTTAAATACTAATGAACTTAACTGAAATCGCAAAGGAAAACATTTATTAATCCCTAGTTCGTTGTAAAAACTGTTAATGTTGTGTGCTTACCGTCTCTCTGCTACTCTATTAGTATTAATTACGAGGCACCGTTATATCGCGACACACTATGATAATTCAGACGTGTTGTTACCTCGCTACCGTAATGAAATTTCTCCATATTGTAAATTTCTATTTTCATCAGTTCTATTTTCATCAAATGTATATACGTACGTATAATTATTATGCTATTTGAAAGTGAGTTCTGATGTTCATTAATTGAAATGAGTAATTCCCGTCTTAAGCTTCTTTTAAACATGCAAAGATAAGTACGGTAAGACCTTTGTGACTGGGACCAGTTTCTTTGACAGCTTTCTCTTGTTACTTAAGACCCTTCTCAATAAAAAAAACGTAATATCACGCCTGTAATCCCCGGGGGGGTAGGCAGAGGAGAGTAGTACACTCCCACGTTTCACCAGTTACGTTTAAGTTCCATGGAATAGGTGGTGAGTCTCAATAGACTGGCAATCCACACACTGGGCATAATTATAGACTCCGAGTCACTACTAGAAATTATAAATTAGAAAAATCCAATAGTATCCGACCCAGGATTCGAACCCAGGACCTCCCGATCGGCAGTCGCGCTTGCAATCGCTCGACCAACGAGGCAGTCAACTCTTCTCAATAATTTTCAGAATAACTAGTTGTAGCTAGTTAATTATAGAAATAACTAGTTATCCAGGAGTTGTGTCAACGGGAACCGTTATTAAGTCAGCAGCAAACAGTTATTAAGTATCGAAGCAGCTTTTGAAGTTCCAGAAATTATTAGAAATTTCGAAAGCGCCTGTTTTGCTATTACTTAACAATAGCGATAAGCATTTGATTATAAGATGTCTGTGACTTCAAATATTTATACGTTGACAAATACCCGATTCCCGATCTTCCGACGGGGGTAGCAATAAGAATCACTCGGTTACCACTGCGCTATTAATAATGCAATGTTTGTCTGGATATCTTGAATTATTATTACAAATTAAGCCTTCTTTTCACCTGTTATATGTGTCTGAGTGTATTTTTTTTATTTTCAGGTCGACCTGCACAGTTCCCAGCAGTGTAGTGCTGTGCATATCAAAGGGATTATGTTAGGTGACAATTGCAAAGTCAATTCGACGGCGCGAAGGTGACAATTGTGTTCGTCCATACATGTTAGTGAGGTGCTAGAACAATGACCGTTTGGAGAACAAAGAATATGAGTCGTCGGAAATTCGGCTGGTAAGTGTATTGATTTGTAATTTTATTATTAGAAAGAGATGAATGAGAATCATTATCTGAGTCAACTGAACGTCTAGGTGACAAACGTCGACGAAGGTTTTTATATTCGTTAAAATGTACGTTGATTTATAAATAAAATATTTTATGGTTACTTTATAAACTCTTAAATAACTATCGTTAATTGCTCGTTGATCTTTAAATCCATCGCAGCAAATGGAAATATTTTATTTTCTAAATTAGAGACGCTAAAGTGTCTATAACTTCTAGAACGTACCTATATGCTCTGAACTATCTGCAGACTCTATAGCGATAAATTTTAAATGTAGAGTTTTATTACTTTCGTAATACCACTCAATTTATAACATAAATGGATAAATGGTATGATGACATAACTAGTATGAAGTACCTAGAAATCAAAATAAATTTAAAACGTAATTGTGCATCTTCTACTTTATTTATTTGTATCTGTAGAGATGATTGGCCATTTATAATATATTAAAGAAATTACATTTTAACTGCTAACGATTAAAATTCATCTCTGCTTATATATAGGTACAATCATATCCGAACTATGAACCTAGGGATAGTTAAAATACTATATAATTGGTGTGAAAATCTCATTGAAATTCCTGCAGTGCGGGTTTGATGTACATTTGAATGGCTCACAAGTTAACGCGAATTTCTAGACAGAATAATGTAGGTACCTACTAACGAAATGTATGACATGTCTGCACGTTCTCGTCTATTAGATATTTTCCGAACTTTATGACGATATAAAATTTCAACTTTACTGACGGATTTATAAAAGGATGTGTAAGTTTTAAATATTAGGTTATTAAAACTTACGTATGAGTGGCCGTCTGAATCCATTTAGGACTTTATTGAATTTATGTACCTATAGCATTTTCTTTGATTTTAATTCTCAGCCCCAAATTGGGAGTCTATAATTTAGTTCGTTGTTATGGGAACTCAAATACTGGACTGCATACTCAAATAGTGGATACCGAAAATCAGAACAGATAATTAAATTCGTTATTTTCACCTCGTTCACCCCTGATTGGATTTGGGGATGACGGTTGGGGCAGCTGGACATAGTAATCATTTTAACTAAACGTACCTTGAAACAGTTTGAATAACTTACGTGCAGAGGCATAAATAAGAAATCAAAGAAATTTACTGAATTTTACGTAGTTGTAAGTAAGAAAGTTTTGGGAGGCATTTACTCTTATGAGTAGATAAATCGAAATCGGTGACATTTTTGGTGCAATCACTTACCGCGATAATATGTAGTAAGTCCTTACGTATTGCAGGAAAAACTATGTAATTAATGATAACCAAGAAAAGTTATGCAGATGAAATAGCGATACTTTGAAAGGTTGTTTCTTATGTTTGACTGTAATTAGTAGTTTACTTGAAAAATACCTAACGTTTCCACGGCACATCCAGATGTCTTATTTATGATACAAAAATAATATCATCAATAACGAAAGAAAAATTTACAAATATAACCTACATGTACGTATGTAATTGGCGGGCACTAGGAGGTGGTCAAGCTCCTTCTGACATGGAAGAGTTTTTCAGCCGTATATTTCTCCTATGAGATTGATATGATAGACCCCGTGGTGTGGCAGAAATATTTACAGCAGCTTCTAATCAATATTCACAGTTTGTTCGTATGTAGTTATAATAAATTGCGCAATTTATTTGATTGCTAACATATTACACTTTAAATTTCAACCACGTAGTTATGCTTACAATTGTAATATGAGTACCTATTTATTGATCGTTTATGTTTGTTGAGACGTTAAGTGTATTTTCAGTGGTTTGGCGCTACACACCTAATAAGATCCGTTAGTGAAGCTAATAATATGTAGCTTGGATTTTTATAATCGAGTTTGTTATGTTGTAACTAAAGGAATAATATGAAGGAACGTCTCAATCTATGCTTTGTATACTTGACGGTGCTTAAGTTACGAATTAAATTCTGAAAATTGCTAACAATATAAACAGTAGGCAATACTTGTAAGGTTTTTATTATATCCGCCAATCCGCAATGGCGCAGCATGGACGAGCATGCTTCAAGCCGTTAACGACTGCGTAAGAGACATCTGCAAGTGAATATATTTCAATATTCAAAGGGGTATATTAATGTACCGGTATTTAAAGGTAGTTAAAAGGATTAATATCAAATAATACCAATAATACTTGAAATTGAAAATAACCCACATATCATATCAAGATGCAGCATTAACCTTTGGTCACGATGAAATCAATTTACTGTTAATAATATTGACGCTGATGTTAACGATCACGTTATACGATACACATAACCCCTGGGTGGTTAATGATTTCAGGGTACTGTTGAGCTAAAAGCAATCTAAAATTAGAAGGCTATGTAAGTTTGATTGATGAAACCGACCCTCGGCGTGGCGTTGGCGCGACGATCGTCATTTTCGATAAAGGAAAAAAGCCTGGGAGTGACGTTACTCAGTAAATTACAAGAGAAGGGTTAACTTAGAAAAAAGTTCTAGATGCAAAGTAGATAACCAGATTGATGACTCGACAAAGGAAGGTTGTAAGGTTAGGTTTAATTGAATCGAATCGAATCACACCGTTTATAATAATAATTGATTGCTTATAATTATGGTTGACCATAATTATAATTGTTTATAATTATACCCCATAGGTTAATCGAACCGAACCTTCCCACCGTTTATAATTATAATTGTTTATAGTTATGACTGTTTTTAATTATGATTGCATTTAATTATAATAATAATCGTATCAATAAACATTAATAAGTACTTGTATTTTTGAAACCATTTATTGCCATATACCTACCTATATACATATGCATAAATTTATTTACGGCATCAATTCCATATGGCACGTATTTTAAAAATGGACTTCTGATGTTATTGAGGTTTAATTTGATTAAAAATTATCTCTCTTCATTGAATTAGACTAATTATTGTTTTTATACTTATTGTCAAATTTGATTTTATGTATTTTATGCTCTAATTATATTAGCTTATTAATGGTTGGATTTTATGTAATCATGTATATTAAGCATCGGGTACTTTTTCTTTCAGTGTACATTTTGCAACCTAGATATTTGTAAATAACCAATATAAAATTTTAAATATAGTCGTTATGCTGTACCTATATGAATATTCCAAGGTTAAATTTTTAATAAACAGGCTTTGCGTCACTGCCTTTTGAAATTTTAAACGGCGAACATCATTTAATATATCTACATTACTTCTCAGGAAATATAAATAAAGATTGCAAACGTCTATTAACATAATGAATTATACATTAATTGAATAAATTTCTAAATAAACTGTCTTTACGAATGAATATAATAGCAATGTTTTGAATTAATCCTTTAACATCGAGGTAGTAGATGACTTCCGTTTGCTATCTATAAATTATAAATCAATAAATTATAAATAAATGTTATAAATTTATTCCATAATTTCAAAGCTCAATAAGACTTAAAGCTATCTTCTCTTTTACTTGCGAGCTTTTAAACATGACCATTTTGCTACCTATCCAACTAGAATTGCCTCTGTCATATTAAACAGTAATGAAATTTAAAGTCAATAAAGTATCTTTTAATACACATTAATCAAATTCACAAAATGCAATAAATTGTCATATCACTATTCAAGGTTTAGTGCACATTAAGTACGTAATTTAACATGTACTAAGATACGTAAATCGAATATGTTTTTCTGGGCTAAATATGCGTTTGTTAAGCCGGTTTGTTTTTAATTGATAATAATCTTGTTCATCTAAATATATCGCTGGTAGCGTAGTTAGAATTTTTAGCTCGTTAGCAAAACCTCGTATGATTATCATAATTTAATACATGTAAGTCATTAAATTATGATAATCATTTTTAAATAACTTTTCTGATTTCTCAAATAAATGTGGTATTTAGAGGTAACATTGTTTTGGCGGATATACTCGTAGGTACATTTTATTAATATTAATTGTCAACTCGGCGTCTTCTTTAAAATTCTGCTAAAGGCATTTAAAGTTGGAAATGACGTGTTTACGATTTACTACTAAGCCACGTATCTACATCCCAAAAAGAACCTTTTGTATGTTGGTGAACTATTCGCAGAATTGTTCACTTCAAAACGCTGAGCCCTGGTCAAACTGTCAATGCGGACCTTGTCTGTGAACAATGGGATGGAGTAAATCAATCTTTCATTGACATGTGCCCAGCGATTGTTTACTGAAAAGGGGTTATTCGCAATACAATAATATAAGTCCAAACCATGCAAGGTAAATCACGGAGAAGTTCAAGGAATTCCCGTTGGAGTGACTGGATCAATGAGCGCCTGCAGCGTACTAATTTGTTATCGATATTGAGTGATATCAGTATTTTACAAGAGAGTAGGACTATGAGACTATATATTGCTTGAATACTACCGACGGAACCATGCAACAACCTGACTGTAAAGGTTTCCATCCGTTTTAAACTTCGCCGAACCCTAGTCGACGGATTAAAGATAACTGAAACGAGGCAGGCTCTCTGTCCTCAAAATCCTTTGATAAATCATTCAATCCCAATGCCTCAACGTTTTGCAGGGAAACGGGTATATTATTACTGTATTTAGTATTGGGGTATTACTTATCGTTGGGTATTAAATACGAAGTTGAACTTTCTTGAGCCGTCAAAAACCGTGTCCTTTCGTTGGTAATTAATTTTGTAGAATATTATTCTTCAGAATGATCGACCAGAACACAAGCAGATTGATGGTAATTTTTCATGGTCATTGAAAAGGGGAAACTATCCAACTATTTCATAAATGTTAGCGAACCTTATAGATTAATGTTTTAAAATATATTTTGTTTTGGTGGCGTATATATTTTGGTACAACTCCTCAAACTCCGCGGAGAATTTTTAATTTGATAATTGGGCAAATCTTAGTATAAAACCGACGTGATTTCATAAGACTTAAACTTTACTCGTATAGATGATTTTTTAAAGTTATTTGTTAACAGCTTGAATTTAAATGAGATACCCCAGTAATATTTGGTTTTGTATCCTGAGGCGTTACAATTAACTGGAGCAGGGCTTTGGGTACGAATAAACAGTTATAAAAGTATACCAACGTATCAAAATTAACATAATTGAGGTTCGAACATGTTGATGGCAAGGGATAGAAAGTTTTACAAACTAGGAATAAGGTGAGTCGGGGCTTTAGGAATATTACAGGGGTATTTTTGTGTACCTCATATTATTATTAAAGCGTTATTATATTTAAAACAGAATATATAATGGTCTTGAAAATAATATGGGATTTTAAAGTAAGTTCAAATTTGATAAGGAATCGTGTAATACGTAGTTTTGTGAGTCCAAATTTTTTAATTATTAATATACCTAAATATATTAAAACAGTTAAATTAGCGTAATATTAATCTATAGCATATGCTGTTATAGTTGCCATATAATAAAATAGTTCCCATTTAAGTATTTTCATGCGTTATGCTCATGCGATTCTAAAAACGAAAAGTTACTTATTGTTTAACGGAAGCGACTCTGTCTAATACATCTTTATTATAGTGCTGGATATATTAATGCCCGTTTTATTTGCATATTTCTAGCCGTAAATATATGGGTGGTTGTTGATTCTTGTTCCGCTTCGTGCAGCGTGGAACATAATCTTCTTAAAACGGATTACCCCAGCTTTTACTCATTTTCATTAGTTCAGCTGATAATAGTGTAAAATATTGGAATGAAGCGCTATTCATGATGTAAGTTTGTGATAAAAATCTCAGTTTAGTTCTTAAATGAAGTAATATTTTTTAACCACTTCGCAGCCGAGTGTTACGAACACGAACGTACAGCCTGTTTTATGGTTAGGTACTGCACAGCTGATCCACTACAAATGTAAAGCTGTATGTATGTATATGGTTATATAGATATAGAAAAATTCAATCTAGACACGGAACATTTACTTGTATTCAACACCAATATTTTTCCTGGTAGAGAATCAGACCAACAATCAGGGTCACCACCACTGAATCAAAGGCCCAGTCAGTACATAAGTATTATTGTGACTCAAAACCTTCCCCCGTAATAATGTTAACTTTACACTTCGCTATATTATTTTCCTCCCATGACGTAATGCTATTGAAAACAAAATTAGATTAATTACGGTGTTATCGCCATTCAAATCGCGTTGCACCTCCGTACGTAAGCGCATGCGCGCCGAAAGCCGCGAGCGGTGCGGCAAAAAGCGTTGCGTTTTTGTCAGATGAAAGTGCATTATAACGCGCCGTTGGAATGCGTGTCGCGATCACGCGTCCAATCTCGCTTGATTAGTTTCTGATTTTCTACCCGTGTGATTAAAAAATATACGACATTACTGCACTGAACGCCTTCGGCAGTTTTGACTCTTCGTATATTTTTTCAGACCTATTATATTGTATGAATGTTATCATTATCAATTAAAAAACAATGATTCTACATACATAAATTATTATGCATTTACAAAAATATGTAATTGAAAAATATATGATATTACTATAATTAACGTCTGTGAATGTTTTAACCGTTGGTATAGTTTTTTCAGATCTGATATGTATGAAGTTCAAATTTGCTGTTATCCCATTATCAATTATTTTTCTCTTCTCTCTAAGTCAGAAAGGTACGTTGCCTAAATGTATTTTGGATGACTGTACATGCCTTAAAGAACGTAACATCACGTCTGTGATCCTCGAAGGGGTGGGCAGAGAAGTGTAGTACACTCCCACGTCCCATCAGTTACGTTTACGTCCCATGAAATAGATGGTGAACCTATTGGTATACACCGGGCACAGATCCAGACTACGAGTCACTACTAGAAATGCTAAATTAAAAAAATCCAATAGCACCTGAACCGGGATTTAAACCCAGGACCTCCCGATCGGCAGTCGCGCTTGCAACCACTCGACCAACGAGGCAGTCCTGTTGACTAATAATTATAAAAAATGAATCCGTAACATGTAGAGTTTTATTATACTACTTTAAAATATTCATATATTAGACACACCAGAATACAGCTAGCATTAATGCTCCGCTCTCATTTCATCTTGTTTAATCCCATCCAAGTTCACTCACACATAACTAAAATCTTGTCAACGGCTGGGATTGTATTGATAGCATATTATAAAAGGTGGCATTGATTACACTGGATGACATAAGGTTGACAGAGTGACATAAGATGTTGCGGGGCTTGAGTGGACCCGAGATTGCATGAATAGATTGGATCAATTTATGATCGACTCTCAATAATAAATCATCAGGCATGTTTTGTCTCTTAACGGTAATACTGAATTATTTTTTTAGTAGATAGATCCAAAGGTATACTTGCGATCAGTTACATATACATATTAAAAAGGGGCGTGTGGTTTCTTTAGATGTTTCCTTAAAAGTCTTTCAAACGAAACTCCACAATAGAGTCTAACTACTTTCATAAAATCCCAGATAATGAAAAAACGATGAACATTATGAAAAAGTTCAGCGAAGATGTAAAATTGTAAATTGACGAACATTTTAGTTTAACTTATATTGCAAATGCTTTTAATAGATACTAATTATTCCTATAGCTTAACTTAACAACTTATCTGTGAGGTTTAATAATACTATTGTTTGATTTATACTCCTAATATTATGTGTTAATTTACTAATACTAAGGCGCATTGACAGCCTATGATATATAGACCCAGCGGCAAGCATTGATCGTCTCATTATGATAATTCCTCTCATTTTAAGAGATTAATGGCCCAAAGTGTATTAATGAAACTATTGATAATAAAACAAGCTTAAAGATTTTGAATAATTAAAATAATTTATTAACAACTCAAATACGCTTGGAACTGAGTCCGTGGATGTGAACATCTAAACAAACAAAATTTTTAAAAACGGTTTGTAATTGATTGGTTGGATTTTTTCAAAATTTAAAAAGCATACAGCAAATATACCTAACTATGGTTTACACATACGTCGGCGATTTCGCACCTGATAGAGAAACGTACGATCCGTTAAATCATCTCAGCTTCTAATACATACATCCGTAGAAATATATTTGAATATAATTAATGGGAATTACAAATTGTATAGGTACATACTGAGTAACTATACTAAGTAACTATACTAAGTATCTATACTAACTAACTATACTAAGTGTCTATGCTAAGTAAATATATTGAATATATAATTGTTCATTCCAACTCCTGCGCTTCTAATCTTAACAATACTATCTACGAGTACCTACACACATTGTAACTACATAAAACAACATTTGCTTAGCCGTGTTCATCTGTAATTACAGGAACAGTAATTTGCAATATATATAAAAAGGTATATTATATTTTGCAATATACTAAGAAATTACTGTGAATTGTACATAGGTGAAACTTAAATAAATCAATAAATTGGTCTTTCATATTGACTGGACTGACACTAACAGTCCTATTCTTGCAGCCACGTTTGAGGTCGGCTGTCTTTTTTTATGGGTGCCAGCAGCCGTTTGTAACTGATGCCTGCTCATTTGCTACTCTTCACGTACATAAAGGAATATTACGTTTCATGCGTAGTTGGCGTACAATTATTACTCCTTGTCGAAACTCCATGGTGTGCAGGTTGCCTCGCGATAGTTTTCTTCATCTTTATAGGAAGAGAGTTTAAATTTTAAAACGTACATTTTTGTAAAAAGGTGCGCGCCATGGATTCGATCCCAGCACCAGAGTTAAAAAGGTCAATATATCGTTCATTTGCGACTAGAATGTAACATCTCAAAATGACTGTCTTTAACAACGCAGTTCAGAAAGTTTGAAATCATAATTATTCTCTGACTATTATAATATTGTTTGAATTGTAGACTGTTCTATGATATATGATATACAAAGTTTTTGAAATGTTACACTCTAGTCGCAGATGAGCGATATATTTTATATCGTTACCATTCCGCACTAAGCCTTTCTTTAACAATTTCATTTATTCAATGATTATAAATAACAATTTTAAAGTTGCATAGCTATTCAATAAAATTAATTTCTGTCTTTAATAATTTAATTTTATAACCTTTGAAATCGTAAGTACCTACAATAAAAAATTTCAGCTACTTAAAGAACATATTTAAAACATGTGTAATATGTAACGATCTTTTCTTTGAAGTTTTTTTTTATAATAATCATCCGTCTGCAAGCATCAAGAAAGTAGTAAAAGCAAGATTAAATTGTAAAAGTATTACCGTGACCGAATTCAAGCTACTTCTTTAATTAAATAAAAATATCTTTTAGTCTCTTAATATTTACGGAGTGTGTGTCAACAGCCTTATGTTATATTCAGTATAAAATAAACAATGGACTTATGTGGGTATCGGTAAGCTTGAGATTAGGCTTTTTGCTACTCAAATTACAGATAAAATGTGACATGTATTCCGTCAGTCAATCCATTACAAATGAAAGACTAATACCTTATAAGTCGGCGACCACCTCAACTACATACTGCTAGATATAAATACAGATATTAAGTAAAGCCATCATGTGTACCAGAGCAGATTCAGAGCATTAGGTAATCATCTCATCAAGTTCCTTACACCGTGTGGCGCTGATGTCTTCTGTTTTTATAGGACTTAATCACAATGGCCTAGCTTAAGATTTATCTTAAGATATATAGTTCATTGGAACTAGCAATGAAGTGCTCTTAGTCATTACATATTTTTTACAGTAAAGACTACCGACTTCTAATAAAACGTTATAACACTGTTTTCAGAAATTATGAGAACACGTGCATGTGAGTTAATTATAGTTCGTAAATTTCATTTTAACAAGTCGATCAGTTTTGGCATAATAATAATTGTATTGTTTGATTACGTAGGATTATTCATCATTCTAAAATCCCTGGCATGTTCTATTGTAACATAACAACAAAATAACATAACAAATATACCTATAAGAATTAATGCATGTTTAAGTAACTCTTCGTTCATCGCTTATAGATAAAGGATTTAGGTGCAGTATATCAATTTTCTGTTATTTTTGCCTTACGTGCAAATAAATATTTGGTAAAAAAAATCCTAGGAAGATTTAACACTGCAGTTATTTTTAACATACAATCCGCCCGGAAACTTGTAAACTAGCCACTGTTCTGTCATTGTTCGTTGCTACTCATCAATTATTTATTTCAATATAATTATATTTATCACATAATTCACTGCCTGGAGCTAAGCACTAATTCCTTTCGGTATAATAAATACGGCTCAAAAGGGGATCTTTAACACTTGAACTGCGACGAAAGATGAGATATTTTAACGGAACGTAAACCGAGCGGTCGGCGATTAAGCCATGGTGTGAATTGACCAGTAAAATGTTTTAGGAAAATGTTCGTAACATATAATAAGGCATATCGTTATACTGCACTCTACTGTAATATAAATATTTAGTGTCATGTCAAGTCATCCTGCAAATTACAGCTGTAGCAGGAAAAGGCTCGTTTCTCTCCGTTTAACAGCTGGTAAAATTATGTGTTGGATGTGAGATCTGATATTTGCCATTTTGTAAGTAAATTACAAGCCGTGCCTTGCAGTTTTACTAACATAGTATTAAACTATGGAAGATCTACGTTGATAGTAAAATGCGTTTTATTCATTTGTTGACACCAAGGGAGCATTTAACGTCTAGTGGCATTCTCGGTCAGCGAAATCTTGGCAAAGTTGAGAAGCAAAGAATAAATAAAATACTATTAAATTAAAATATTATTAAATTAATTTCTTCCTGCGGTGTGTGTATACAATTCAGAACACATATGTTTGTCTTCCTCATATTTTTGTCAATCTCTGCTCAGCGTGCTAACGATAATGAAATTATAGTAATGAAAACCCGGAAACGATTAATAAATCTTATACTCCCATAATAATTGGGGTCCCGAAATAGGATGTACTCTTAATGGAAGGACAGCCGAAGAACGAAATGTGTCCTCCTTTGTAATTAAGCAGTTGCCCATTGTTGCCCACAGTGTGGCCTTTGTATTACATTTCCTAATTATCAGCATAACAGCAGAGAATGATGAATGATGATGATTCATCGATATAAAATCAGCGACAATTTTTTTTCAGTACTGATATAATATCTTACCTAATTTCATTGTATCAAGCGTTTTAGAGCTATAAAACTGTTAATAGCCGCCTCAGCGACGTACCATATAATCTTTAGGTGCACAGCGACGCGATATCGCCACGTGACCGAGTTTCAAACGCTAGCAGAGAACAAACGAACGGTAAAAACTTATATACAAAAATTTGAATTAAATTATCTTTTTAACCGTGTTTTATGTACAGATGTGAATATTTCATTGCATGGACGCGTGTATATTCGATTAATTATACGTTCGCTCGCTTTAATTCGGTTCTAATTAAATTTTTCACCGAATGACCGCATGAAAGTTGAATCTTATTAAGGTCGAGTTAAGTACCTTATCTATGTTAAATTGTTTGAACATTCGACTGCATATTTGCTTAAAATACATATGTACTATTAACGGTGTCGAGCGTCTATAATTCCACGCGCGACTATTTGGGGTATAAATATTTATTCTCTATACGTATATAGATTTAGAAGAAAAAATAATGGGCAATAATTTTTCCTTCTACGCAGCTACAGCTCATCTGAATAATTTCGTGCTTTGGCAAGCATTGATAATGAAAAAAATACTTTATTTAATATGGAGTGATAACTAATTAACCTACCAGATGGTCGGACGTCCCGAAGAAGACAGCGGGAAGCTGCTGGATTCGGAAAGCCCGGGACCGGAAGGAGTGGGGCCGATTAGGGGAGGCCTATGTCCAGCAGTGGACATCTAGTGGCTGACGATATGATTA
>DWME01003426.1:0-18360 GCA_018244795.1 Parelbella ahira ahira | reverse complement strand
GCCAGTATCTAACCTATTTGGTCAAGATAAGTGAATCTTCTTCTCACATGGCACCTCCTCATCCATGCACTATTAAAGTTAAGAGCACATTTAAGTATATCGTAATGAAGTTCATTTCACGTGTTTTTAATGTTTCTTTTGGATTTGGTATGCTTATTTTTTAACCCACGTCGCTCGCTGCAGGCCACGGTGAAATTCTTCGACACGACGCCCAGCGGCCGGATCATCAACCGGTTCTCGTCGGACACCTACACGGTGGACGACTCCCTGCCGTTCATAATGAACATTTTACTTGCTCAGATATTTTCCTTAATTGGTAAGCATTGATCAGATATGTACGTAGTTTTGCCAACTGACAAACATGCACTATATTAGTTTACACTTCTCACCCTGTTAAATTTATTGTTCATATTATTATGTTCCTTCTGTTCTTTTATAGTTCTTATTTCTTTTATGACAGGGGTACATATGCGTATATAAAGTATGCTACGAATAATATGTAACATATTATTGACAGGTGCGGTAGCGGTTGCAGTTTACGGGCTCCCTTGGTTGCTGGTGGGAGTATTGCCCATGGGATTCATTTACTATAGGTAAAACTTTGACAGTACATATAATATTCGATTAAAGGAATACTAAAACATTAATGTGCAAGCTTCATTCTTTAAATAGAAATGGCAAATTTATTAACATAGTAAATTCCAGCATTCAGCATAGCCCTGCACTGGTACTGTCAAATGCTCCGGCCGCCGACGGGCAGAGCATAGGCGGTGCGATAAGTTATCTTCTGCAATCTCCAAAGTTGCAGGCGCGGCGGCGGTCCAGCGGCGGGACCATGGGTTGCAACTCCTCAGGCGAGGTTTATGTCCTGGAATGCACTGAGGCGGGCTGATGTTGATGATGAGTAAATTCCAAATCGTGGTATCTGAAAGCTAACAATTTTAATTTGTTGTTTAAAACAGGCTGCAGCGCCGCTACCGGCCCACGTCCCGGCAGATTAAGCGGCTGCAAAGTGTTGCACTGTCGCCCGTATACGTGCATTTTAGTGACACCCTCGAAGGCAAGTTACTTACTTACCTTTGAGCAAGTAACCAATGTTTAAATCTAGTTTTTTTTCACGCTCCTAGTATTTATTGTGACTTGAAATATATAATATTATAACTACTAACTAGTCGTAGATAACTAGTCATCTCGCTAATATACGTAGTAGCGAAGTGTTACTTTTATAAAGAGCATTTTGCTTAGTTTTATATCTTTTCTAGTTTTATTACATTTTACGTCTTATTTTAATATGAAAACATCTTATACGCAAGAAAGAAAGTGGCTAAGCCAATCGTTCTGAAACTACGAAGGCGAGAGCGGCGAGTGTTCGGAGGGGAAGTCAACGTACAGACGAGGAGGCGCATTACGGCTATCTATTACGGCTATGACATAATAATGTTGTTGGCAGGGCTGTCGACGGTGCGCGCGCTGGGCGCGGGCGCGCGCTGGGCGGAGCGCGGCGAGCAGCTGCTGGAGGCGTGGCAGCGCGGCGCGCTGGGCGGCGCCGCGGCGGCGCAGTGGCTGGCGCTGCGGCTGCAGGCCGCCGCCGCCGCCGCGCTGGCCGCCGCCGCGCTGCTGGCCGTGGCGCAGCGCGCCGCGCACGCCGCCGACCCCGGTACACCCGCGCCGCACCTTTCTGTTTAGCTGCGATGCCACATCTTTAATTTATCCTAGTATTTGGCCTGTCCGGGGCAATTCGTATATTATGCCTCGTCGACCCCTTACGGGAGCCGCATAATCTTATCGATTTCATTATCTAATCACCGGTGCGGCCTGAGACCATTACATCGAGTTAATTTGTACTTAGACTTTGTACTATTTATTGTTTGATGAATGCGCAATTTTTAATGTATATATTTACAGTTTGTGTAATCTGTAAAAAAAGTGTTTCTACATTTGCATTGATTTAATAAAACGAAGCGTTTTATTCTTTTATTAAAACTTATAATGAATTTAAAAATTTTTCATTTTTCTTAGGGTTGATCGGTCTTACAATTTCGTATGCCTTGTCCATGACATCGATGTTGAGTAATGTATTGAACACTTTCACGGAGACGGAGCGAGAGATGATCGCCGTAGAGCGAGTCGGAGAATATATTACTCAAGTACGTTAGAATAAAAGCTAATTACGTGAATAATTTCATCACATATTAATACGTACGAATTGAAATAGAACAAACGGCTGGAACTTGCAGGTCGAGACCGAAAAAATTGACGGAGACCCACCGCCCTACGGCTGGCCATCCCACGGCATTATCAGTTTCGAGGACGTGCACCTCAATTACAGGTACCGTAATGTAGAGCTACCTGTACTGACGGGACTGACAATGAGAAGTGTAATGCGATATATATAGAATGCCACGTAGCCGTGTAAGATAGCGTGTCGCGGTGTGCGCAGCGGGCGCGGCGCGGCGGGCGGCGCGGCGCTGCGCGGCGTGACGTTCGCGACGCGGCCGGGCGAGCGGCTGGGCGTGGCGGGCCGCACGGGCGCCGGCAAGAGCTCGCTGCTGCGCGCCGCGCTGCGCCTCACGCCCCTCGCCGCCGGCCGCGTCTGCATCGACGGCGTCGACGTCGTCACGCTCAACCTGCACGCGCTCAGGTCTAGCGGATTTATCATATTATTACACCGGTGTAGCTTATCCTGCTGTATTATAATATTAGGACATCGTTGCCGTAGATAATATTTAAGGCGAAGAACCACGATGTTCTCTATAGATTACGATTAGTGAAATGCAGGAGTGTTAATGTCGCGTTCGACCGCCGCCGTGAGCAGGTCGCGCATCGGCGTGATCCCGCAGGAGCCGTTCATATTCGCGGGCAGCGTGCGCGAGAACGTGGACCCGCTGCGGCAGTACGTGGACGCGGAGGTGTGGCGCGCGCTGGAGGCGTGCGGCGCGCGCGAGTGGGTGGCGGCGCGCGGCGGGCTGGCGGCGGCCGCGGCGGGGCTGGCGCGCGGCCACGCGCAGCTGCTGTGCGCCGTGCGCGTGCTGCTGCACCGCCCCAAGGTCTGCCTCTCGAGCCCGTCGAGCGACCGACACTTTGTTATTAACTAACTATAGGGAACGTCATCCCGATAACTATATGCGGCAATTCTAAATATATTCGATGCTAAATCGCATCTGTCGTGCGGAGCAAATGCGACTAAAAGTCCAAAGTAGCGATGCTGTTACGCGTTAACGAAGCGCGCTACCATATTCATATGTAAAGCCGCCGTGGGCGACCATCTTAAGTAATATTAATAATTCCTGTGGAACCGGATCCATTGATCCTCCGTAAAAAAAATCATAAAAAAAATCTCTTAATTTATACTAGTCAAAATCGATCGTGCACGTGCAGAGATTCCAACGGGAGGTTATGTAATAGAGTGAAATGCGAATCGACGTAGATGTTAATAAAAGGCGGCGCGTGGGCAGATCCTGCTGGTGGACGAGGCGACAGCGAACCTGGACCCGGAGTGGGAGCGCGTGATCCTGGAGGCGGTGCGCAGCGCGTTCGCGGGCAGCACGGTGGTGCTGGTGGCGCACGGGCTGGCGGGCGTGCTGCAGTGCGCGCGCGTGGTGGCGCTGCGCGCGGGCCGCGTGGCCGACGTCTGCGAGCCCGACGCCGCGCTCGCCGACCCCGCCTCCGCCCTCTACGCGCTGCTGCGCCCCGAGCGCCGCGCCCGAGCGCCCTGACCGCCCGCGCCCTGACCGACCGGTTATATTGTCCCGCAACTGATATTTAAGTCGACGATCAACCGACTTCCACCAGTGGACCCTTTCCCAGTGGGACCTGTCTTTATCGAGATCGATAATTTGATAGCGATCCATTATAGTTTTCTGAATTAGGACTTAATTAAAAACATGTGGTATAATATAACAATCACATGTAGTATATCAGAATTTGTTTATTTACTTATTACCGCTTGAATGTGTTAAACTTGACAACGAGCTGAGGACGCTGTCTGGCAAAAGTAACCTGAACAGTTATCATATGAGACTACAATTAAGTTATTCAGTTATTTCGTGGAACAATTTATAAATAATTAAGATACAGTTACCAGAGTAGGTACTCTACTAGGCAATGATAAGGTAGTCCCGACGGTAAAAACGATTACCGATATTTTCTTGAAATAGTGACTACTGCAAAAATACGTACATAAATAGTAGAGAACTCGAAAAACTATTTTTGAAACATTGTATCTGTTTATTTATTTGCTGAAAACTCATTGACTGTTATACTTGTTTTAATCAAATTTGATTTAACGATAGCTTACAATGCGAGTCAAGATTTCATATACTTATTTACGCGCGGGTAACCTCATTTTACATGCTCGCCCGACACGTGATCATTCTTATAATAACATTTTAAAACATGTTTAAGCATCTTTCTCGTAACTTCGTTTTTATTACTACAAAATAAGTAACATTCCATACACTAAAATGTAAACTTACTCTTTTTACTTATTCGGTAACAATAACAATTGATCTTTTTCATTCTTATGACATTCTTCTTTTTATATTGCTGTTCTTCTTTAACTTTTAGCACCTGTAGATCCTAGTGATGTTTTTAGGTAAAACAAACATTACTCTTATTTTCAATAATATTGTAAGTAGGCTCCTACTATGAAAAAAAAATGTATGTAATTTTAAAATGAAGACTGAAACGATAATGTCGTTGTTATGTGAATATTGTTATAACAGAGATACTATTAAATAATACATTAATTTTAATAGTTAATGTTATTTACATATTTTACGATTGTTTAGAGAAAACGAAGTAACATAAGTAAAATATCGATAACGAGGACGGAAATTAAAATGCAAATACGAATTGACGCAAAATCAGGTTTTTGTTTATTGTACCAAATATTATCTACCTACTAATGATAGTTTTAAGAAAGTATTATGATTATTTGTAACTTTGATTTTTATTATACATTGAGTTTGTTTGATATGTGATTTTTATAAGCTAATTCCGATGCCACTAGTCGCTTATTATATTATGTAGTAATCCCTGTCATTTCTCTGTTAACAGACGTTCACTATGGCGATTGTATATTAGGGCTAAGGAATCGGTAATGCTTTTAAACATATATTTCCAAGTTTCTTTCTGAGTTCTATACTATGTAACCATTTTTTGCAAAAATGCTTCAGAAGTCAAGAACTGGCCAGAAGTTGATAACCATGACGACTTGAAAAATTTGACAAATTTTGCATGTCTTGTTTTCATATAAAAATATAATGACCTTCACTGCGAATACATTTTTCAATAGAGTTATAAATGTACAAATGATTGACTTCTTGTAATATTTAAAAGTTCCGCCAGTACGGGAAACTACATAAGTTTGTCCTGGTTTGTGATACTCACTTTTGTCCAATTACCGACGCAGATACTGGCATATTGCATTTTTTGACACTTTGCCCATATATCAAATGAATGATCCTGAATGGCCAGCGTAGTTTTAGACTTGTCACAGTTATTTTAATTTAAGGAATCCGCCTTGAGTTTTTGTTTTGTCTAAAATAGATGATAGAAATTAACAACTGCGTAATGCCTTTTCATTATAATATTATTGTGGACAAATTGTTAAGGAAATCTTCGTTAAGTTTTGTTTCTTATCTCTAATGCATGTGACGTCTGCCAACCTGCACTTGGCTAGCGGAAGAGTCTATGGCCTTAACGCTCTCATTCTGAGAAAGAGACCCATTTACCTGCAGTGGAATGATAAACGATCGCAAAAAACAATGTTTAATGTTTTGCTTTTATTAGTGTGATTAAACAATAATTTAGCTTCTTTAACAAATTACATTTTGTAAGGATTACACGCCTTTCCTTTAGTTTGTATTTTCTTACTAGATGCTAGCATTGTTTAAATATGATCATATAAAGTTATCTATAAAAAAAACAAGCCTTCTGTTTCTTAACCCTTCTGTAGCGACTAAAATAATTCTTTTTTTAAAAAGCAATTAATTTTTCGTGAATTTTATAATAGGCGAGATTATATTATATAACGATATATTACATATCAAGACTACTATTTGATATTTGCAGACAATCTCCCTCCCCCAAAGTAATATTGGATAAGATTCGACTTTTCCCCCCTCCTTGGACGCCTTACGTTATTAATGGGTGCCCCATATCTTCCAAAATATTTTTTCATTATAATGTTATGTTATATGCCATCATTGTCATTAAGTCACTAAGTGACGTATACTTATTACATTGTTTATTTGTAATATCCGGCACTTAGTGTTTTTTAAGCTAACTTAGTGTCACACTATTTTCGAGCAATTGTTAGTTTAGTTCTATGGATAACTAATGTTATATAGCTTACATTCAAGAAGATTTTTCATTATTACAAAAGGTTTTATATTTTCTTCATAAACCTTTGTACTTCGTTTAAACTAACTTAGGTTTCTCACATCAAGTAGTATTCTGTCGTCAATTTTGAACTAGTACATTGTGTTATAGACAAATGTACGTCAGTACCTATATTGTCAGAAAAATATTAAATGATAAGTTAAAATTGTAAAGAAAAAAGAGAAGGTTTGAGATATATTTTTGTTATTCTTCTCGTGATGTAATTATGAGACAAATATATTATATTATTGAGATTTTTTCATTTCTTTGATGTCGTAGTAGTTCCGTTCTATTCCCTTTCTTCTGTATTATTTGCTTTGCACGTTGAGATTTTTTATAGGTTGCGTTCTTCTGGTTTTTTATATGGAAAATCAATGTAATCGAAGATATCTTCTTCCGAAGCGATCGGCACAGGCTCACCAGGGACACCTTAAATCGAATGAATATTCAGCTCACCATAAAGAAATAATTAAAGTACACAAATCGATTTCCGAATGCTGTTGCATGGAGTTGCCGAGGGAAATCGAGGCCTGACTATATTGACCAAACAGGTCAAACAGTGGCTAATGTGTGAATCAGAAGTCTCCGCAACCGACGTGCGCGAAAGGCGTGATAAAAGTAGAAGAAATATATCAGGCCTGGAAGGATAGAGGTATATGGCACTCGATACATTCTGCTGATCGATACGGTACGGTATGCTGACGATACGGTAATAATAATATGTATAATTAGCAGATACAAATAACCCTTACAGTATATACAAAAGTCAGTAGGAATATTAAGGGCTAGTAAGTTCACCAGTAACGCCGACGGGTCTCAAGGAGTATTCGTTGAGCGTGAACCCTTTGTCCAGGGCGTGAGCGCGCATCTCCTTGTTGAAGACGTCGCTGCCGGTGAAGTAGAGCACGGCGCAGTGGTACTGCTCACACGGGACCAGCCTGATGTCGAGCCGGCGAGACTTATGCCGCGGGGACAAGCGACAAACGCCCTGCGAAAAAAAAATGCAATTTGTATTAACAAATATACCTATACAATCATTACTGTTTGAAAAGTATGTTACGAAGCTTTCGTTTTTATCATATTAACCACACAATTAGAAACTAACCAACCGGGGGAAATATGCTCAATAATGACTTTGTATCCATAAATCTTTGACTCCGTCTCTTCATAAATAAGCATGAAATATGTAATAAATGGGTAGTTTGTGGACCTACCATAAATTTAGTATCTCCAATAGATATTGTATCTGTCACGACGTTACACAACGTGGCGACGAGTTCTCTTAGCATTTGTTCTCCGCGCTTTTTTGATTTAATCTTGAGTGTTGGATGTGTGACTAGTATGTCAATGTCCCCACTTTCTAATTTCCCTCGCCTGGAAATCCATATTAATGTCCCCTTTGAATTAACTTAGGTGCCTTCAGTTTACAGTACTTATCTCATGCACACACGCAGATATTACTCGCAAAAGTTAACGAGATACCGGGCTATGATGATGTACAACCTAGATAGATATGGACGCGTTGAAGACGAAAACGGCAGGTACTGATAGGCGGATTCATAGTCTGAGGGGAAGCGTATTCCTCGCAAGTGTCGGGTTGACTTCTGCGTGTCGTTATATGGGATTTGAAAAACTAGGTATTCTAAGTGTATTTTATTAAAGTCAGTCATAAAACTGCTACTTTATTCGGAGACGTTATGGCAGTGAGAAGTACATAGTATTATAGTCACTATTGTATTCATTTTCAAGTAAGGAAAAAAGTAACGTGATGGAAATTCAATACTTACATCAATCTATTTGTAATTTGGAGCGATATAATCAGGCAAAAATGTGAAGGATAAATAAAGAGTTCTATTTATTAAATCTAGTACAAACGACGGCAGTATAAGTACATCATTATGTCATACATAAATATACAGTTAAATCAGATGAATTATAAGTCTGACCTGTAGCTGCCGCAAATGGTTATATTAAAGTTAGGATCTAAATTTACAATTTTCCCCTGGATTTTGGATTCAATTTCTTCAATTTCAGCACGAGGAATTTTTTTTCCGAAATCTTCAAAGTACCTGCACAAAACAAAAAATATTTATGAACTTTGAGTGAAACAAACTACATTTATCAAACAAATAGTTGGGTTATAGGTATTCAATTTCTTATTATTCGAAATATTTGTTTATAAGACTATCTACGAAGAATAAGGTTAAAAAAAAGGTTCATGTTGTTGAATCTATATGATAGTCAGATTCGTTCTCATTCTCAAATGAACAAAATAAAACATGACGACAATAAAAATAAGAGGAAAAAAAAAATCACGACGTACGAACTACGTTAGATAGTTCGGACGTCGCAAATTATGTCGACGAATAGTTAAAAACAAATCGATTACTGTTTAAGCAACAACCTACTTTAATCCTATTAGTTGGTGATGGTTCAGCTTATCTTTGTTGCTTTCCAAGTCTGTTATTGTTTTAATACCCATTCTCACTAATTCAGCTGCTTTCACGGGACCGATACCTGAGATCAGGGTTAGCAAATTTATTGCTTGTGCATTTTCATCTTTATGTATGTTCTCCAGTTTTTGTAGTTTTCCGGTATGTATAAATTCATCAATTTTTTTGGCAATTTTGTCGCCTACTCCATTTAGTTTTTTAGCTTCATCGCCAGACTCAATTCTCTTACAGTGCTTAGTTAAAACACCTACCGCTTTTCTATAAGCGTTGAACTTATGTATGTTGCGGCTTACATTTTTCTCATATTCAGCTAACTCCATTAGGAATTCACAAAAGTCGGCGTTTTTATTATCGTCTTCAAAAGGATTTTTTCGTTTACTCATTATAGCTATTCAGGCTGAGGTCAACAAAAATCAGTCTAAACAGGTACCTGAAAAGTTATTAAAGCGTCACTAATGACTCTCATACATTTTCCTGAAATCTGATATTTGACAAAACACGATAAAAATATTAGTATGAGCTGTAATTTTGTATATACATACACTTCTTTGTATGTACCTAAAATTGGCGGCTTATTGTGCAGTATTGGCAGCACTACAAATATCGTGTCTGTCATTGGTCGTATTTTGCTCAACGAAAATGACAATAATGACATTTTGATGTAGCTAGGAGTATCGCTACTACGGCGCAAAATGTCAGATTTCAAGAACTTTTATTTCGAGGTTGTTTTAATTTTATTACTTTTAAAAATATTTACGTGAAAGACTATCTATGTGCAGTATATTTAGGCTAATACTTAATGTGATATGTTTTAAAGTGTGTGTAATATATTACTTACCTGTAACAAAGCAAGTAGTACAATGGATAACGTAACAGACAAATTATTTCAATATTTTGGACACCGCAAATTTAAAAGCGATCTTCAGGAACGCGCCGTTCGAGCAATAGCAAGAGGTGAGTAGGTTTTTATCTAGCGCAGCCCATTTGCTCAGATCGATACATTTTGCGAGCCAGTTATATTTGTCACCTGTTTGAGTTTCCGAAAGCGATAGCATAATGTCAGCGCTGCCACAATTATAATAAAATTCAACTTTTAGCGCCAAATAAATGTATGATAAACAAAAGTGTTTACATAAAACTTTATTATACAGCTCTTCATTTAAATAGAGAACTTACGTTTCAGAATATGTAGTTCCAATTTAATCAGTTGCCTATGTAGTAGTTGCATTTCATACATATTATTTATGAACAAATTAACAATAAACTGGCATATTACAATCTCCATTCTATTTTTGATAAATATGAATTAGGAATAAATTAATAATGAAATGGTGTATTTCAATGATTTTTTATAAATTAGTACTGTAATGTTGATATATACTTAAATATGACAGATTTATTTCTTTCCAAAAAATACACCTTGTAGCTTCTAAACCACATTACACTCCACAAAAGGCATATGTCTATCAATATTGAGATTTTATGGTAAGAAATAAAAGTGCCTATATGTTATTAGAATTGAATTTATGTAATTTTCATGTATTATGTTGATATTTACAAATCATTAATGATGTGAAATAAAACATCAAGTTTTTCATAAGTTGTAATACATATTGTTAGAATACATTGAATGAATGATTCTATTAATGATAATTTTATTTTTATTTGTGTTAATAATTATTATGCTTCTCAGATAGTAACATAATGTGAATTAGATGGAAAAAATTATTTATAATAAAATGACTACACAGTAATACAAACTGCCTCGTTGGTCGAGCGGTTGCAAGCGCAACTGCCTATTGAGAGATCCTGGGTTCAAATCCCGGGTCTGGTACTATTGGATTTTTCTAGTTTAGAATTTCTAGTAGTGACTCAAGAGTCTGGATCAGTGCCCAGTGTATGGCAATAGGCTCACCACCTATTCCATGGGACTTAAAGTAACTAGTGAAACGTGGGGGTGTAGTACACCTCTCTGCCTACCCCGTCAGGGATTTCAGGCGTGATGTTACGTTATGTTTTTTTACACAGTAATAAATTTTAGCTTAGTAAAATATGAATGCTAAAACATCTTTATACCATACTCACTGATTTGTGTTATTCCAAATTTTCTTTGAATAGATACTTTTTCATCAAATTATTAAGTAATCCATGGCTAATATACTAAAATATGTTTTACAACAAGTACTGTATCTTACAGGTGTACACGATGTTTATGTTTCAATGCCCACTGGTTCTGGAAAATCACTCTGCTTCCAATTACCAGCAATGTTGCAGGATCACAAAGTGGCTATAGTTTTTTCCCCACTGCTAGCTCTTATTAAAGATCAAATAGATCATTTGTCCAAGCATAAGATAGCTGCTGAATCCATCAATTCCAAGATGACATCGAAGGATCGTGAAAGAGTACTGAATGACTTGCATGCTATGAAACCTAACACAAGATTTCTGTATGTGACGCCAGAACAAGCAGCTACTGCAACATTTAAGTCACTTTTAGAGCATCTTGTTAAATATAAGAAAGTTTCATACATTGTAGTTGATGAAGCTCACTGTGTGAGTGAGTGGGGTCATGACTTCCGCCCTGACTACTTAAAGCTAGGTGACTTGAGAGAGAAATACAAGAGTGTACCATGGGTGGCACTCACTGCCACAGCAAGTGTTGAAGTGGCAAAAGATATATTGGCCAATCTTAAGTTACTACAACCTGTGGCACAATATAAAACACCCAGTTTCAGACAGAATCTGTTCTATGATGTTGTTTATCAAAATTGCATACAGGATGAAATAGGTGATTTGTTACAGTTTTTGAAGAAAAGTTTAGGTGATGAAGACAATATTAAACCAGTAAGTTATGAATACTTATTTTAAAAAAGGTGTATGTGTTTTTACATGTATTTGATACAGTGTGGATTGTTTCAGAAAGATAAAAATGCTGTAATAGTGTATTGCAGAACTCGCGAACAAACTGAAGAGTTAGCTAACATGCTTAGCAAGAGGGGATTGAAATCACTGGCATATCATGGAGGTAACAGAATTTAACACTCATTATTAAGACATTTTTTGTATTGGGTACAGTCAAGTGACAGATATTTGTAGTTTCACATTTTTTGATTTTTTTTCATTCATTATCAGCCTACTCCCGTCCATTACATTTTTTGATAACGCTTCATTAATGATTATTGTACGGGCAACGCTCGTACAGTAATTTCATTTAGTCGGCATTTCACGCTATGTCAATTCATTTTAGGTAAAAACTAGTGAGTTCGATTCCGGTCATTAAGCGTACCGCACGTACTCATCCGTCATTTAGCATTAATTTAGTTAGACGGTTTAAGTTTTATAGTTATTCATTTTAAGGAATTTATTATTTATTATTATTCATTTTAAGGAATAAATATTTATAGTTTTAAAGTATCTTTAGTTTAAATACATTTATATTACTACGGTCATAACCCGTACATGGTCCTTCGAGCTTCGGAACCCGTACATGGTCCTTCGAGCTTCGGAAAGCGGGATCAGTGTATGTGCACGCGTATGTGATTCCGTCGGCCGAGCCCTGAGAAGACATACAGCCAGCTGCTGAAGATATTCCGCAATTAAGACCTGCGGAGCCTGAGCACTAAGGATTCGGGTAGTCAGTAAGGCGCAGGGTGGTCATTAAGTAAGATCCCTCCATTTATTATCACTTAGGATGTCTTCGATTAATGATTTACTTGAAACTCAAAAACAATTGTATGCAGCAATTGAAACGCTGTATACTAATTTTAAGAAGGATGGGGAAAGTAGAAAAACTGCTATGTATATTAAGAAGCGGCTTGACGTCTTGGATAGTTATTGGTTTGAGTTTGACAGTAATTATTCAAAATTATCGGCAATGGACTTAGATTTTAATATTAGGCAATATGTTGACAAGGAAATTGAAAAAGTTAAGGAGAGGTATGAGAAAGTGAGGTCCCATATCCACAGTTTTCAGGTCACTGAAGAAGGTAGACCCCAGTCTCCTTTAATTAAGCCTCCATCGTTTATGCCAAAGCTCAGCGACAACGCGCACGCGAGCGGCAGCAGGCCAGCTCCACAGGTATCGACTGCTACTGTAAGTAGAACCGAAGAAATGCTTAGGAAACAAAATAGTAATTTTAAGGCTTTCCATCGAGTTATAGTAGGCATAAACTTAGATTCTGTCAGTGAAAGATGGGAACTTGAGGACATGCTGCAAACGGTTCAATCCCGATGGTCTGCTATTGATTCACTGCATTGGGACATAGACAGCCAACTGGATGGATCGAACGAGGAGTATGAGCGTGCTTTTACTTCTTATGAACGCAAGTACCTAGAGATTAAGAAAACAATTAATAAGAAAATGTGGGCTGCAGCCCACATAGCCAAGTCCACTCCTCAGATAGAGATTCCTAGTTTTAGTGGCAATTATAATAGTTGGATTTCTTTTAAAGATTTATTTAACGAGGCCATTCATTCAAATAATTCAATGTCTAACGCGCAGAAAATGCAATATCTAAAGTCTAAAGTAAAAGGAGAAGCTGAGAGACTAATTCAGCATTTACCATTAAGTTCAGATAATTATAATATATGCTGGGAGATACTGAATCAGCGATATAATAATAAAAAGCTTATCTTCACATCACATATGCATCTTTTAACAAGTCTGCCAAACATACAAAAGCAATCTGTCTCTGCTATTAAACGTATGCATGACACTACTCAAGAGTGCCTTAACGCAATCAAAAATTTAGGGGTTGACATTAGTTCCTGGGATCCAATAATCGTATATCTATTGACGCAAAAATTAGATTCTGCCACGTTCACCGACCACGTAGAAGCGGTCCAAAACCCACGTGAATTACCAGATTTAAAAGAATTTTTACAGTTTTTAGAAGCAAAATTTACATGTTTAGAAACGTTGCGTAGAAATCAAGACAATTCTACACAAAAACATCAGTTAATTAATAAAAATCAGCCGAACTATAAACCATTTAAAAATAATCAAAAAACAAATTACTTTAAAACTTCATTCACGAGCAGTAATATGATACATAAACCATTTCACAATAAGAAAGTTGCGTCAGCGAAATATAGGTGTTTGTTATGTTGTAGTAATGAGCACGGAATTTATTTTTGCCAACAATTTTTAGAAATGTCACCCGTAACCCGACTGAGGACTGTGAATAAACTAAATCTTTGCACAAGATGCCTATCTCATCATCCAGGAAGGCAGTGCGATTCAGATAAGGTCTGCCGGGAATGCAATAAGAGTCATAATCGTCTGTTGCATGAAGCGCTGGCGCATTCACAAAATGCCTACTTAGGAAAAGAAGACGGTCGTAGCGTGGAAGGGGGAAGCGCGCGCGGGGGCAATTCAGCAGACGCGACCGGATATGCTAACGCCGAAAAACAAGTCCAAAGTAGCTCACACGTGTCTCTTCAGGAGGTCCCTGCGAGGTTTTGTTACCAACGGCAATGATTAGGATTCAAGCCGCTGATGGTTCGTACCATATAATGCGGGCCCTTTTAGATCAAGGCTCACAGATATCCTTAGTAACTGAACGAGCAGCTCAGCTTTTGAAAATACCTAGACAGAGATGCAAAGGAGTAATATCTGGAGTCGGTGCTAAAAATAGCAACTGTAAGGGGATGATTACTATTAGATGTTTTTCGTTAAGTGGCGATTATAGTTTCGAAACAGACGCTCTTATAATGAACAATCTTATTAAAAATTTGCCAACGAGTACGTTTTCTAAACCGGACTGGTCATACCTAGGTCACATCAACTTAGCTGATCCTGAGTTTTTCATTAGTCGTCCGATTGACGTATTATTAGGGGCTGATATTTATTCACATATTTTAATGGATGGTGTATGTAGAGGAGAGCCAGCCAACCCTGCCGACAGCACAACAGACTCGGCTTGGTTGGATTTTAAGCGGGAACGTTAAATCGTTTCAGTGCAATGTCGTTATACACAATCTTGATGAAATTCAAAGATTTTGGGAAATAGAGGATATAACGGATCCGTCGGAATTATCATTAGAGGATGAGTACTGCTTAAAATTTGATGAGGATACTACAACACGGAGAGAGGACGGAAGGTATGAAGTGAGGTTGCCTATGAAACCAGGATATGAAAAGAATTTAGGTGAATCAAAATCAAAAGCCATAGCACAATTTTGTCAATTAGAACGGAAAATTTATAAGCAACCGGATACGTTGAAATCATATAAATTATTTATAAAAGAGTATTTAGAATTAGGGCATATGACAACAGTGAGCGGTAATTCGAAACCTGATTGTTACCTACCGCATCGTTGTGTGCATCGCGAGGACTCTACTACTACAAAGCTACGCGTCGTGTATAATGCATCAGCGATAACTTCGAGTGGTCTGAGTTTAAACGATTTAATGTTTAGAGGGCCTAATTTACAACAAGACCTGCAAGATCTCATTATTAAGTGGAGGCAATATAAATATGCCTACACTGCTGATATAGAAAAAATATTTAGACAAATCTGGCTGCATCCAGCAGATCAAAAATTACAGAAAATTATCTGGAGGGATGGACAGCTAGACCGTTTAGGTGAATATCAACTTACAACGGTAACCTATGGAACGAAGGCCGCACCATATTTAGCCATGATGACGTTGAAAAGGTTAGCTAAAGATGAAAAGATAAATTATTCAAAAGGTCAAGCCCCTGAAGTATTAGAAAGTTCGTTTTATATGGATGACTTGGTCCACGGTTCTCATACACCTGAGGAAGCAAAACAACTGCAATCCAATTTAATTAGTCTTTTAAAATCCGGTGGTTTTCATATTAGAAAATGGAGATCTAATTTACCGGAAATACACGAAATTAATAATGATAACTTTCCTCAAGGGTACGACTTCAAACAGGAGGAGTCAAGCAAAACGCTGGGTGTCAGGTGGAACCCAGAAGAAGATCAGTTCGCTTTTCAGCTACAAATACCGTTATCTTCTGCGAGACCGACTAAGAGGTCACTTTTATCTGATACTTCAAAACTTTTTGATCCCTTAGGTTGGCTATCACCTATAACAATAAAATTAAAAATTTTATTTCAAAATGTGTGGAAGGCCAGTATTGGTTGGAAGATCTATTACCCACAGAACTTTGGAAGGTATGGAAACGTTGGCGTGAGAAATATCTAACATTCCTTAAACCTAGAAGCAAATGGAGAACACCGAGGAGTAATATAAAATTAAATGACGTCGTCATAATTAAGGATGACAATTTTTCGCCCGGGAAATGGGCTCTAGGCCGAGTTATAAAGTTACATCCGGGAACTGACGGGTTTGTAAGAGTTGTTACACTCAAAACCAAGAGCGGTATTATGCAACGACCTGTTGTAAAGCTCTCTATTTTACTGGTGAACGAAAACGATCAGCATTTATCAACAACCGATCAAGAGGATTTAGCCCTGAAAATAAATAATCAGCAAGACGTCCTAACTTAGTTGGGACCAAGCGTCATAGGACAAAGAAAAAATGGAACTTCGTTACTCTGTGTATGTCTCTATTTTTATTTATTATGACTATAACATCGGCTTCTCATACGTCTTATTATAGCATCAAACCTTTGTCAAACAATAATAGTCTTTATGTTGGTCGCATTACGAATATGCATTTAATCAGTGACGATTGGAGACTCATTGACTACTACGATTTGTATCCATATCAAGAGGGCACTAATGCGGTAGCACAGTATATCAAATATATAGAAAACACCTGTGCTCCGATAAAAACAGTATTAAATTGCGAGGGGATCCTATTGCAACTAAGGCACGAGTTCTCGAAATTTAAGAACAATAACCTTCTGCTGCATCGGGAAGACAGCACGCGTGCCAGGCCGGCGCGGTCTCATCAACGGCGTCGGATATCTGGCAAATAGTTTGTTTGGTGTTTTGGATGAACGCTTTGCGGAAAAATATGAAAAGGATATTGACCTTCTTAGACATAATCAAAATCATTTAGCATCATTATGGAAAAACCAGACGTCGATTGTAGAAGCAGAGTTTAATCTTTTAAAGCGTAGTGAGTATGTCATGGACAAGCAACATAAAATAATAAATCAGCGGCTAACTAACATTGAAAATTCCGTAAAGATGTTTAAAACGGATATACAGAATGTAACATTATTCAGCGACTTCTTCGCATCCGCTATGATTGCAAATAATATAATGATTACTTTGAAGAACACGCAAGAAACTTTGATGGACACTCTCACTAATGTTTTTAACGGAAAGCTACATTTCCATAATATAACTCCCGATCAATTAAGGAAGGAGTTGAATATAATAGCAGGACAGCTACCTAAAGATTTATCAACTCCGATAGAAAATATAGACCTGCCGGCTATGTACAATCTTTTAAAATTGAAGGCAAGAATGCTAAACAATTATTTGTTGTTTGAAATTAGAATACCCCTAATAGGCAGAGACAGATTTGAAATATTTAGACTAATTCCTATACCCCTTCAATCTGAAAGCAAAATGATGAGCATAATACCAGTCTCAAATTACGTTGCAATAAACCTACATAAAGATATTTTAATTCACATAATAGAAGAAGACATTAAGTTATGTTTACAACAATCCACAGACACAGTTTTATGCCATTTAAATAAACCTATTTATCACTTTAAGAATGATCAAGCTTTGTGCGAAACTAAAATAAATACGCGGATATGCAAAACAGTTATTGAACCATGCCTTAATAAATGGATCTCACTGAATAACTTAAATAATTATTTCTTCTATTGTTGTGACCTGTGTCAGGTGAAGCTATTGTGCGGAGATCATATTACCGCCGTGCAAATGACCCATGCCGGCCTCTTGAATATTGCTGAAGATTGCCTTATGAAGTCAGCTGACTTCTTTATGTATTCCCAAAGTGATATTTTTACCAACAAAATGAATATTAGTTTAGACGTGAAAATTCCTGAAATTTCGCCAATTAATCATGTTATTAATCTCACAATCCCCACGACAGAGTTACTTTCCAACTTATCGCTGTCGATCTCACATGAGAAGGAGCTCAAAGATATAAAAGATAAAATAGAAGCCATGAAGGAAAGTGTACCCTTAGATGGTCAGGTCTTCTACCACGATGTCCATCA
Source organism: Parelbella ahira ahira (assembly GCA_018244795.1). Classification (NCBI taxonomy): domain Eukaryota; kingdom Metazoa; phylum Arthropoda; class Insecta; order Lepidoptera; family Hesperiidae; genus Parelbella; species Parelbella ahira. The sequence continues at coordinate 380 of DWME01003426.1, read as the reverse complement.
CTACTCAGTAATTTATTGTGTTGTGGCAACAATGGTAGTGGTGGCGGTAGTATTGGCGTGGAAACGGTTACGTCGAAGACAAGGGCGTCGGTCGACGGCAACGGAGGAGTCGACGAGCGCTGCGGCGAGCGCGGCGACAGCGGAGCGTGCCGCGGCGTCGGGGCGGCCATCGGGCATGTGCATTAGATGTTATGGAAATGTCCAAAGGGGCATGCAGTGTTAATAAAGGTGATAAAATCGAAAGTGTAGTGCGTAAAAAAACTTCTTACTTACGTACTTACTTTACTTACGTACTTCGCTCAGTGTTCGTAGTCAATGAAGAAAATCAGAAATAGACAATTTTATTTAGTATTTACTTAGAATTAAATATATAAATTTAA